>PVJC01024114.1:0-25788 GCA_004026665.1 Murina feae
CCCCCCCCCCCCCCCCCCCCCCCCCCCCCCCCGTGTTTTGTGTCCAGATCAGCCAAGGGACTTTTATGCATGCATTTAAGCATAACCTTTTCAACAGAGCCTCCCAGTTGGTTATATCCAGTTCTGTGTTTGAAAAAATAGTTACATATCAAATATTGCCAAATTCTTTTTTTGTTTGTTTGTTTATTAAAACCTCTTTTCTGAGTTTGCAACTCACATAGCCACTGCCAGTGCTGACATCTTTATTTGGGTCCCAGATACTTTTAACACAGCATGACCAAAAATTTTTGATCCCCCACCCCAAACTTGTGTCAGCAATATTAAATTACACATCTGCAGAACTGCACTGACATTATCTCCTCTCAATTCCTGTCTTCTTTTCCTCCCAATTCTATCACAACCACTGGATCACCATCTTCTCTTCCAGATAATGCACAAGCCTCCTAGGATTTTCCCAGTTTATTCTTCCCCACATCCTAGCCAGTCTCCAAGGACAGTGGATCTGAGCTTTAAATTTAGACCTTTTCCTCTTGCCACCCACTGTGGTCCACACTGGTCTCCCTTCAGTTTTTAGGAACACATCAAGCCCCTTTCTGTCTCAGGAACCTTGAATAATCTGCTCTCTTTGTGTAAATAAAGATATTCTTAATCATTCATTCTTAATCTGTCTTATATTGTTGAGCACTGATAACGTACTAATCATGGTGTTAGATGTAGAGACTCCTGTCAAACAATATAAAATATCCCAGGTCTTTAAGGTCTACCACTCACGGTACAGTAGACAAACAACAAAAAAAGGAAACAAAATGTAACATATATATAATCAAGTAAATAGTATTATTACAGACTAGGGACCCAGTGCACAAATTCATGCACCTTGAAGGAACTGTGGGCCACAAGGCTGCAGTGGGCACAGGGGTGGATCTTGGCCCATCTTCCATGCCCTCATCTGGCCCCTCCTGCCGTAGGGCCTGGTCCCCTCTCTGATGGCAGCTCTGTTCCCACTGCTGCTGCTTGCATGTACTGACGGCACTAGCCCCACTCACACCTGCTGATGGTGCAGAGCTATTGGGGCCAGTGCCAGCAGTGGGTGCGAGTGGGGCCGGTGCTGGCAGTGGGTGCAAGAGGTGGCTGCCAGCCCCGATTGCCCCTCAGGAACAGGGGGAGGTGGAGAAGCCCTGAGGGATGATCAGGACTACCAGCCGCCACTTGTACCCACTGATAGCACCAAGCAACCAGTGCCAACAGCAGGTGCCAGCAGGTGCAAGCACTGGGTGGGAATGCCATGCGTGGGAGTAAAGAATTTTCAGGAACCACCAGAGCCTTGCCCTGATGATAGCAACCGGTGCCCTGCCTTAGCCTGGCATCCCAGCTCATCTGCTCCACCATCCTGCCATGGCCGACGCCTGCCATGTTCTGTGCATGCCCCCCGGTGGTCAGCGCACGTCATAGTGATTGGTTGTTCTGTTGTTCCACTATCCTGTCTATTTGCATATTAGCCTTTTATTATATAGGATACCATGGGGATAGGATTAATTTTGGATTGATGAAGAAGGCCTGAGAATTAGTCAACTAAGTAAATCAGCCCAGAGTATTCAAAGCGAAGACAAGAGCATGTGCAAAGACTCTGAAGTTCAGAAAGTGTCCTGTGTTAGAAAAACTGAAATTTGGCCATGGAGACTTAAGCGTTTTGAGTCAAGAGAAGGACCTGCAATAAAGTTGCAGAGCAGATAAAGGCCCAGACAGGGTCTTGAGAGACCAGATGAGGAATTTGACTTTTATAAGTACTTTGGACAGCTTTTGGACTTGTTTAAGCAATAAATGACACAATCTGATGCATAAAAATAATTTTAATGTAGTACAGAACTCTTACTTTTTGTGACAGCATGGATGGACCTGGACATTATTATGCTAAGTAAAATAAGCCAGTCAGAAAAAGACAAAAACCATATGATCTCATGTATATGTGAAATCTAATGAACAAAATAAAGTGATGAACTAAATAGAAAGAGCAGCATGGATACATGGACCAGACTGACAGCTATCAGAGGAGTGGGAGGGAGCGGACACCTGGACGAAAGAAAGTGAAGGGATTAGCCAAACAACATATATGCATAACCCATAGACGCTGACAAGTGTGGTGATGGCCAGAAGGCTGGGTGGAGGTGGGAAAAGGGGAGTGGGAAATGGGGACATCCGTAATAGTGCCAACAATAAAAATAAAGTTTAAAAAAACATATCTCCATAAAGTGTAGCCTAAAATCAACTGTTGAGATCACCAATAACAAGAGCATTTCCAGATACTGAATGTCTTCCTGCTGGAAACTGATTGTTTTCACCAACCTTGGTTGCTCTGAAAGGTCAGAGCTACGCACCCATTAAGTTGAAACATTGTTAGTTAAAGCAAACCCCTACCTGTTACTTACATGTACATTCTTGCTGCCTGTTTATTGTCTGAATTTCCTGCCTAAGGATATGGTTGTTTTCTCAGAGACTCAATAAAAGGCTGGTGAGACCCAGGCACCAGTGGGCAGTCTAATCCACTAGGCTCCACGCTTGGTCAACCAGTTTCCAAATTGATTCTTTTCTAGTCTCTCTCTCTTCATTTTGTGTGTGGCCTCCTTCAGAACTCGAACCCTGAACAGGAACCCTGAACCACACTGGACGTGTAAAGGGCTCCCACATCCTCCAAAGGGAATTTTACCCTTTTATTATGAAGTTTTATCAGAAGACAGCTTATCCTCAAATAGCTGAGTCCATAAAGCTTGACACAAGAATTTATTTGAAGCCACTAAAAACATATACACGAGCATAAAGAAGTCAATCCCCCAAAGGAAGGTGGAAGAGCTAAACTCAATAATATTAAGATGGGCAGAAGCCAATATATATTTTGCATATGCAGCAGCAATAAAAGAAATAACTATAAATGTTTGTTTCCAATAAAATACACAGCAAAAAAATCAGAAATAAAAGAATAACTCTAAACTACGCTAGCAGCCTTATTTATATAGTGCGTGCATTTTCTTTTCCATGACCGTGGCTTTAAATGATGAGGTCAGTAATAAGCATTTTGCTTCACATTTTCCAAAGAGTACATGTGGCTTAGGAAGACTATAGGAAACAATTTCCAAATCACCACAGCTAGAGGCTCAGATTCATGGTTTACTTAATATTTTCTGGCATGAGTATTCTCAAGGTTCAATTTTAAACTTTCAATTAGAAGTTTTATTTTTTTTAAAAAAGCTTTCTAGATTACCTGCCCTTAATCTATTCTTTTTTAAAAATCATATTAGAAATATTCAAAAGAAACAGAAAACATAAAATACTACAAAGAAAGAAGAGTTTATGATCTTTCAAAATTGGAACTTCCAAAGCTCTCTAACATTTCTAAAAGCATAAATAAAACTGACATTACAGTGTATACAACTCATAAAATTATTTTTTAATCAAGGAGATTTTGAAGTTCACATTTTTCTTCTTTGTATGAAAGCTTAAAACTTATTGTTTTGAAAATACTTTTAAATTATTAAGTAACTAGAGGCCCCATGCACAAAATTCGTGGATGAGTAGGCCTTCTTTCCCCCGGCTGTCGGCACTAGCTCCCTTCTGGCACCTGGGACCTGGGCTTCCCTCTGGCACCTGGGACCTGGGCTTCCTGCCAGTGGCCAGCCTGGGACCCAGGCTTTCCTCCTGCTGCCAGCGGGAACCCAGGACCCAGGCTTCCCTCGCAGCCCCAACTTCGTCCAGAAGGTCATCCAGAAAGACGTCCAGAAGGACATCTGGTCTAGTTAACATATTATGCTTTTATTATTATAGATTAGAATGAACAAGAGAAAAACCCATTTAAGCAATTTTTCTATTTGCATGAGTAAGCAATCCTTTCTTATATGCTGAGTATAGCAAATGAATAATTGAGTTCATCTTGTAGGGCAATTAATTTTGGTTTAAAGTACCTAGAAATATATTGCAAGTTTAAGGAAGAATAAAAGGAACTTGAGTGTCCTATTCATTTTGATAACTGAAGGAATTTTCTCTGCTCCTTTTTTTAATTTAAAATACAATTTATTTTTTAAATGATTTACTTTAAAATTTTTTAAACTGTTCACTCTAGATAATGGTACTGTCTTTTACTAAATATGAGTATAAACTGTATACAATTTTTTTACCTGCTTTTTTTCCCAATAATTTAATTCGATCGCTTCCCTCTGAAGTTTGATGATCTGTTTGATGCTTCTCTATCTCTAGATCTGTTTTTGTTCATCAGTTTTTGTTGTTCATTATATTCGACAAATGAGTGAGATCGTGTGATATTTATCTTTCTCTGACTGGCTTATTTTGCTTAGCATAATGCTCTCCAGGTCTATCCATGCTGTTGTGAATAGTAAGAATTCTTTTTTATAGCAACATAGTATTCCATTGTGTAGACATACCACAGCTTTTTAATCCACTCATCTGCTAATGGGCACTTAGGCTGTTTCCAAATCTTAGCTATGGTAAACTGTGCTGCTATGAACATAGGGGTGCATATGTCCTTTCTGATTGGTGTTTCTGATTTCTTAGAATATATTCCTTGTTATCTGCTTTTAAATATTTTCCATGTTGTTTAAAACATCATATATATATATATATATATATATATACATATATATATACACACACACACACATATTAATTTATCTTTATTGTTTAAAGTATCACAGATGTCGCCTCTTTTTCCCCATTGACCTCCTCCACCTCAGGCCCGTCTCCCCAGGTCTTCATTACACTACTGTCTATGTCCATGGATTATGCATATATACATATAAGTTCTTTTTTCAACCATTAAATAAAGCATTCTATCAGAGAAAATAACCAGGACTAGTAGCATATTACACAGCGTGGTGTTCTCAGAAAGCCTATGTATGTGAACAATCCCGGACACGCACAATGATCACAAAGACAGCTCTCACTTTTTGAATAACCTTCCCATGACATGTGTGCCCTTAACATATGTTATCTCAATTCTCACAGTTATCCTATGAGGATGGAAATAACATTGAGCCCTTTGTACAACTGAAGAAGCAAAACCTAGGAGAAGTAACCTGTTCAAATTATATAACTTATAATTTAAAAATTATATATATCCTTCTCACAATTTCTGCTCTATCCTGAAATGTATGCAGCTAGATTCTGGGAATAGAAAAATAGGACATAATTTCTGCCTCAGCCTGATCACGAAGATAAAACAAATAAAGCAATAACTATACTGCAAAGTGAAAAGATAAAATGTAGGGAGTCCATGGGAGCTCAGCTTCCTTTATGTCACTCAGCCACAGGTGGACAGAGAAGCAAGGCTTTCTGCTGGAAGTGATGACAAGGTTCGGACTGGGTCTTGGAGGAAGACGAAGAGTTCGCCAGAAAAAGAAACAGGGAGGACGGTGGGAAAGATCTCAGAGGGAAGTGCAGTACAAAGCCACCAAGATATGAAATGACCAGATGTATTTTGGCAACTACAAGTGACCAAGTTGTTGGGAACATAAGTCTTGTGGAGAGAAATGGTCAAAAACGACGTTGGGGAAGATATTAGCAGAAACCCTTGATGAAAGAAACGCAGGAAAGCTAGTTAGTGTCCTGTTTCTTCATCTGTAAATGGGTTAGTAATACCTATAGGTTTTGTAAGGAATAGATGGATTAATAACCAAAACTGGAAAGAATAATTGGAACACAGTAAATATTCAAATTTTTTCTATTATTATCTAAAAGAAGGCAACTTGGTGGGTCCAGATCACACAGCTGGTAAGTGTCCTAGCCAGGACCTACCCTCAGGCTGGAGGGACTTTAAGGCCAATGAGTCTACTGCTACCTGATGTCTAGTTGCTTGAGAAATACATATGCAGCAACACTATTCAAATAACAATTGTTTTTCCTCATTTTACTGAGCTTCCAAAATTTCAAGCAAACAGAAGAGCTTAAATACAATAATTATGTTTTACAATCTCAAAAGTAAAAATAAAAATACACACGCACACACAAAAAACACACACCTAAAAAGTAAAAAATAGAAAAGAAGAAGGAAGGAAGGAAGGAAGGAAGGAAGGAAGGAAGGAAGGAAGGAAGGAAGGAAGGAAGGAAGGAAGGCAATCTAATAACTATCAGCTATTTGTTATAGCATTTATTCCTTATATGTGGGAGTAATTCATTTAGATAATTATTTTCTATTTTTAACTGCATTTTAAGTTCTTTTTTCAAATGAATGTACTTCAAATTTAAGTACATTTTCATGTTGGCACTATAAATCACAATAATTTGTTAATGTCTAATGATAAATTAGATCAACTGCTAAATTTCAGCAACAATGAATTACTGAAATATGTCTTCACCTCATCATTCATCAAATACGTGTCCTCTGTTCCCTCCTCATAAATTCTAAGCTCTGCTATAATAGTTGGCACTTTAGTTTCATTCATTCATGGCAGAGGTTCTGTTTATGCTTTCAAACAATTTCTTGTCTTCAATTTACCTCTACTTTCTTCCTAAAATTTAATTCTTGCCTCATCACTAGAACACATCAATTTATTCTGTAGCCATCAGAGAGAGAAATTATCCTTTCTCAATGACTCTCTTTGATAAACTGGTAAATAAAGAGTAGAATACTTCTCTAAATTATCATAATAGCAAAATCTTATCCAGTAAATGCATTATGTTCAGATAGTACAACAAAATAATAAATAAACCATGTCTATCAAATTTACAGCCATTTTTAATTTTCATGTAACTCTGACCCAATTACAAAGCAAAGCTGTGAGGAAACAGAAAATATGTATCTTATTCTCAGATCTACATGATATAAAATAACCATAAAATCTCTGATATAACAAAATCATGTTAAATTCTAACACAATAAGATGTGTACATAGAATAAATAAAATAATCAATTTTAAGGGACAGATTTAAGCAAATGTGTAACATCTCTAGTTAAGTGGCAGGATATAAAATACCAGGAAGAAATAATCCAATAAATTGTGAATGTTTACCAAATTTAATCAAGTCTGGCCCCATCCAATACTGTACTCAGTCAGAAAATTAGGTAACAAAGGTTAGGCATGTGCATTCTGCTCTTTAATAAAATAGATGATATGAAATTGGTAATAAATAGGTCACATATCTACTTCATGTCTTTCCTAACAATAACACAAAGAGAAATATATATATTTATGGGAAGGCAAAAATCTCAAAGTATTTTGTTTGGAACAATTTCTATTTTGCACATGTGCATATTAATGAAAAATCTTATTTGAACAAATTATGAAATAAACTTTTCTCCATACCACAAATTTATCCATCATAAAACTACCAACCTCTTTTATTACTTTATGCCTAGTGTGTGTATATGTGTGTACATATATAAACATATATAGCATGTATAAATAAATATACACACATATAGATATAAATATACTATGTGTGCATAGAAACAGCTATTTTGTACATTTCTTAAGAATTTCAACTTTCTTATATTAGTGTGATGGAATTTGCACTCAGATTTCTTTAGTTTTACAAATGTGTGAACTATATCTTTTATTAGAATAAACAAAAAATAGCACAAATTGGATCAAACAGCAGCAATGGAAAGAAAACACTGAATGCAATCACATACAATTTTAAAGTAAGAACCAAATGGACTGACTTAATTTTCAATTAAGTATGTAAGCTGTAGTTCAAGGTAATTCTAAACTTTCAAGTTTGATTGCATTGGAAAATTATAATAGCCTTCAATAGAATGTGAAGAAGAGAAATTGATATAAGGAAGATATTTTTTAATTTATTATTTGACTTTTATAAAAATGGATAGAACATGCAAATAAAAATTCCCAATAAAAAGATAGTTATATAGAACTGCAGTTGGATTAAAGCTAGAAGTGATAGTCAAAGTGATTACTAATGGAAAGACAGAAGAGTCCTATATAATAAAAGGGTAATATGCAAATTGACCCTAAAAGCAGAATGACTGGGAATGACTGGTCACTATGACACACTGATCATCAGGGGGCAGACACTCAATGCAGGAGCTGCCCCCTGATGGTCAATGTGTTCCCACAGGGGGAGCTCTGCTCAGCCACAAACCAGGCTGCCAGCTGCCAGTATAGCAGTGGTGGCGGGCTCAGCAGTGCTAAGGATGTCCAACTGCAGCTTAGGCCTGCTCCCCATTGTCAAGTGGACATCCCCTGATGGCTCCCGGGTTGCCAGAGGGATGTCTGACTGCCAGCTTAGACCCGATCCCTCGGGGAATGGGCCTAAGCCAGCAGATGGACAGCCCCCAAGAGTTCCCAGACTGCGAGAGGGCAAAGGCCAGGCTGAAGGACTCCTCTGAGTGCACAAATTTTTGTGCACTGGGCCTCTAGTAATAATTATAAAAGCCTGAGTTATATCTATGCTTGAGGTACTATGAATGAAACTGGCGTCATAAGAACAGACAAAAAAGGAAGGAAGCTATAAGAGAATATGAGTCACAAAAAGCATGAAATTCAAAGGAAAACAAATTCTAGCAATAGTAATGTATTAATTGTGTCTAATGCTGTGAGTCTACAATTTATGACGGGAAGTCCATGGGGATTCTTGAGAATATATAAACTTGTCAGCTCAAGGTGGATGTGTAAAGATAGTTCTATATTCTTGTAGTACTCTCAAAACTCTCCTAAACAATAAACCAAAAAAGAAAGCAAAGTCTAGCCATCACCTTGAAAGAAACTAGAAAACATCTGCAATCCAAGTAAGAAGTTGATAAAGGAATAGTAAGTGACTTTGCAAAATGGAAGAAAGTGGCCACCACAGGTGTATAAGGCCATACCAGAATGGAAGAAAGAAAAACATCACAGAAATAAAGAGGAAACAAGTCAACTTGCCCTGTAGAACCTAGAAAGATTCAAGTGTGGAAAGCTGCAAGGATCGTGAAAGGCTGAGATGAGGCTGGGGCTGAAAACAGGAGGGTCACGTGACAATCTGTTTAAAGAACGGTTATTTCCCCAAACTCTACCCCATCCTGATCTGTCCAGCTACCCAGAAGAAAGACATTTTCTAAATTCTGGAGAAAAGTAAACCAAGAAGATGCCAGATTTAGGGAACACTAACCAAATAATAAAGCCAGGATGAAGAGTGATATTCAAAACAGAAGTCTCGAGTGATATTCTTTACAGGCATCAGTGAGATCCATAACCCTCTTTAGCTGCCCCCAAATGTAAGATCAGCAGCATCCATAATCAGGAAGAATACGGGTGACCCTTTGAGGTAGCAAATCACACCAAGAAACACAGTGAAGGACTGGCTAGTCATACAACCACTCTGTAGTGAAGCTCAAAAACTGGCAAGACACGCGCAGGCAAGCAAAGCTTCCAATCAACCTTCAGAACTTCACAGTTCATGTAATTGGAGAGTAAAGAACCATCAGACATCTGAGAAATGTATCCAAGTTGGAAAGAGAGAAAAAAGCCAAAACAAACAGGAAAAGGAACTTTTGAGAAAATACAGACAAAACTTCCAGGAAACCATAATTAATATCCACAGACATAAAATGCTCAAAAAAATTAGAATACAAGCCAAAGATTTTTACCCAACAAAACCAACTTCCCATATAAAGGATACAAACTGTTATCAACAGTTAAGAACTTAAAGAATGTGGTTACTATTAACCCTTCCTCAGGAATTTACTAGAACACACTCCAGACAACCAAAATTAATGGAGAGACATCATCAGAAAAAACTTGTGTGGAGTATTAAATAAGTACTTTACTTGCAGAATAAAGAGAAATAAAAGTTAGAAGGAATCAAATATTGTACATTATAGCTGTAAGCTCTGACCAAAAAAATATATAAAAAAGATTAATGTATCCTGTGCAAAAACATTTTGTTTTATTGTTTTGAGTAGTCATAATTGGTCATAATTGTCCTAGTATTGTTATTCAGAGAATGTTGGGTGCCAGAAGTGTGATAGAATAATTAGTGAATAGTCTAACAACCTCAGTGTCTTTGAGAACCAAAGTGAAATAAAGAGATTGAGTAAAATCCCAGACATCCAAAATTTGAACTGGCAGTACTATCTGAATGAACTCATCAGGAATTTTATCTTTAAAAATACATATTTCCTAGTTTTTCCAGTGAATAAGTTATGAAACAATGACAAATCGTACCTGAAGAGATCTTTGAGCCTGAAGAAGATAGGAAAAAAAAACAGAAATTGAGGCATATATAATAGACTATCCTCATGAGTTTTATAAAACATATATGATGATTGAAACAAAAATTATAACATCATCTGATGCTCTAGACAATGATACTTATTTCTCCCAGATTTATTGAGATATAATTGACTTATAACATTGTGTAACTTTATGGTGTACAATGTGTTGAGTTAATTTTATATAGTGCATTGCCTAACACCTCCCATAAGTCACATAACTATCATCTCTTTTTTGTGGTGGGAAGATTTAAGACCTGCTCTCTGAGCAATAGTCAGGTATATACTGTAATATTAACTATTATCCAGAACTTACTCGTTTTTAAATGTTTTAAATTGAATTTACTGGGGTGACATTGGTTAATAAAAGTATACAGGTCTCAAGTCCACAATTATATATGTTGTATTGTGTATTCACCACTCAAAATCAAGTCTTCTTCCATACCATTTGTCCATCTTTTACCTTCTGCCACCTCCCCCCATCCTTGTTTCCCTCTGGTAATGACCATTCTGTTGTTTGTGTCTATGAGGTGTTTTGTGGGTTTTTTTTTTCTTAATCCCTCACCTTTTCCACCCAGATCCCTAACCCCCTTCCCTTTTTCTAGGTTTCAGTCTGTTCTCTGTATCTATGAGTCTGTTTCTATTTTGTTATGTTATTTTGTACCACAATAAGATATCACCTCACACCTGTCAGAATGACTATCATCAATAAATCAACAAATAAGTAATGGCGAGGATGTGGAGAAAAGGGGACCCTAGCAGACTGCTTGTGGGAAAGCAGACTGGTACCACCACCTTTGAAAACACTATGGAGTTTCCTCAAAAAATTAAAAATGGAACTGTCTTATGATCCAGAGATTCCACTTCTGGGAATATATACAAAGAAACCCAAAACAGTGACTCAAAAAGATATATTCACCCCTATGTTTACTGCAGCATTATTTACAATAATCAATATTTGGGGAGCAGCCCAAATGCCCATAAACAGTTGGGCGGATAAAAAAAAATGTGTGATAAGTTAACACAATGGAATACTACTCAGCCATTAAAGAAAAGTAGGTGGTACCTTTTGAAACAGAACTTACTCATTTTTAAACTGGAACTCCGTACTATTTGATCAACACCTCTCCATTTGCCAGCCCCCAGTAACCACAATTCTAGTCTCGATTTCTATGAGTTTGGTTTTGTTAGATTCCTCATACAAGTGATAGGACAATGATGTTCAAATGTGAGAAAGGTAAAGGAAACTAAGTGGAAGGAATGTTTCCATAGTTCATTCAAAGTAGTAAAATATTGACACCAGTACGCGGGGATAAGCCACAAATGTATATTGTTATGCCTAGAGCAACCACTATGAAAACCATATTAAAAAATCCCACTATAAATAAAGCAAAATTTTCTCATTTTAATTGCAGTGGATGGAAACCTATCAAATATGTTTAGTCAGTTCATGAAGATACTTAAAAACACTATCATCTTTTTTAAAGGGTGATAGGAAATGAAATTACTGACTTTAAAATTATGCAAATAAAGAAAATTAAATCTTATTCTGCCTTTTTGATACGAACTATACCTCCAAGTAACCAAAAAAAATACAAGCAAGGAAGTATTTCTTTATAAAATTATTTATATCAATGAAAAAATAGCATCATTTTCCAACTCTCAAGGAATTAATAGTCATTAGAATCAATAGATATCAATAGCTATTAATATACTTTTTAAAGTTAAAACCAGACAATGATGTATATCCTGATAAGAGAACAAACCACCACCAGAGGGATCTAACTTGGGTCTGATGACACATGTCGATCCAACTGCAAGTGCCAGAAACACAGAAGGCAGAGAAGCAGGTGGGATGCATCACTCTTCTCTGAATCAGCAAAATCTACACTGTGATCAACTATTCCCGTTACAGGGTGCATGCTCTTCCTCCGGTCAATTATAAGGAAGAGGAAGAGATTGAAGGGGAACCTGTAGATCAAAAGAGACTTAAAAGATAGATTACATCTTTAAGTGAGCCAGACTAAACTATAGTGTCTCGGATTGTACTCTCAGCTGATAAAACCATTGAGAAGAGTGGTTATTATAAAATCAGGAGGGCAAGGCACATGGAGGGCTTCTGGGACAGTGGAAATGCTCTATTTCTTGAACTGGGTGATGCTTACAAGAATATCCATGTTATAATTCACTAAGCTGTATGCTTGGTTGGTCTGGTTTCTAATCCAAATTTTACTAAGATCTAAAAAGTTTTAAACTTAGATCAAGTGCACTTAGTACTACATTCAATTTACATATTTGTAGAGTATATGAGACTGATGTCAGGTAATTGTGGCTCTTTCAGCATAACTTCTCAGTGTATTCCTAAAATAACTAAGCATTGAACATTTTGTCACAAGATTTACTTCTGCCACAAAGGTATTTGTAGCGTGATCTATTTACTGAATCATAATAACATGAAAAGGCATGGGTGTTGACTTCTTTTTAGTTTTGTGATTTAACCTTTCTGACTTTTAGTTTCCTTATCTGCAAAATGAAAGCAACCTCTGATTTTTTAAAGTTCAATTTTTTATATGTAAGTTTCAGAAACAGTTCAGGCACTTGACATTTCATCTGCTATTTTTTTTAATAGAGCTTTCATTTTTTTATTCTAATAGTCACTTTAACAAAATAACAAACCCCCAAATACTGACTGCTCCTTAACAAAGGAAAACACAAAATTTTGGTTCAGATTCATTAATCTTAACATTTTTATTTCATTTCTCATGACTAGCTTCCAGATATTTTGAAGCAATAAGAAACACTATCGTTATCTTTTTATTATGGGATCATTTGGCCATTGTGACAAACAAATTAAAATCTACTGGATTCCTGAAGGTCACTAATGAGGGGACGAAGCCACTAGGAGGCTTGCTAGAGGTAACCCTGGAGCCTGTTGGAGTGAGATCAATAATGAAACACAATCAAAACCACTACAAATAAAGCAATATTTCTTCATCTCAACTACAGTGGACTGAAACATACCAATCAAATATGTTTGAATTGGTCAGTTCAAAATAATATTTAAAAATACTGCCCAGCCGGCATGGCTCAGTGGTTGAGCATCAACCTATGAACTAGAAGGTTATGGTTCAATTCCTGGTCAGGGCACATGGCGGGTTGCGGGATTGACCCCCAGTAGGGGGTATGCAGGAGGCAGCCGATCAATGATTCTCTCTTGTCATTGGTCATTGATGTTTCTCTTTCTCTCCCTCCTTTCCCCTCCCTCTCTGAAATCAATAAAAATATATATTTTTAAAATACTAACTGGTCACTTCTAGAGGATGACAAGAAATAAAAGTATCACCTTTTAAATTGTGTAAAAAAAAACATGTGGTAGAGACAGAGACCTGTTCCACTATCTCCTGTCTTCTGTCGTTAGCTCCCAGAACATTCTTCTGAAGCTGGATGTGAGTTCTTTCAGTCGGATTTCTGAGCACCACTCTCGGTACCTTTCTAAAGACGCGTGACATGGTGGCTCCATCCTCTAATTTCTAGTTGCCTGGACAAGTGCAGTCAATTTAAGTCACATATCAGAGACTATAGAAATGATATTTTGAAAACATCATTATGTTTTTAAAATTTTTCCTCTATGATACCAAGAGTTTCCCAGCAGGCATTCCGCACTTAAAAGAATTAATGCTACCATGAGGAGATGGACATGACCTAGAAGATTATCCAGCAAAACAGAAAAGAGAAGCAAAATGAATAGAAATTTGAACGAGCGGAGAAATCAAAGTGTCCCAGCTCCCACCTCATGTGTCGAAGTGGGGAGCAGCGCGGGGGCACTAGGCGCAAAACTGAGTGCACAGGCACCTGGGAACCTGGGAGGGAAGTGCCTGTCCAGCGGACTCCTGCCAATATGGGCTTCTGAATATAATGCCAGTGAAAGTCAGTAACCCCAACCCCACCTCAATTCCCTCTGGGCAAGGAGGGCATTCTGGCTATTTCTCTGCGCCCTGTGCAGGTGCATAGGCAGCTGATGATGCTGGGAGCTACCGCAGCAAAGAGGCTCTGAAATGAAAAGCTGAAGGACAGGTGCCAGGATGGAATGGACTACCGACCTCGGGATTTTCAATGACAGTGACAGTCTACGGAGTTTGTGTCAGAGGGGACACAAGTTCATCATCCCTGACTTCCAAGGTGAACACCAGCCAAGGAAACAGCAGTGGGCACAAGACCAGAATTGTCGCCTCCCAACAGAGGCCAGCGAACCAAGGGCTCAAGGCTCAGATCTGAGGCTTTCTCTGCCCCAAGACCATGATGTCACAAAGCAAGCTTCTCTCCCCACCCTCAGGCACCAGATAACATCCCAGGGCGTGTCTGAGAACAAACTGACCAGACTGGGAGGAGAACTTACTGAACAGTTATGTAAAATGAGACTGAGTGGCCGCCACGGGCATCAACGGAAGCTTAAAAAATTACAGATGAGCTAGGGTGTTGTTTCAGGTTTGGGGAGGTCGTTTTCTTCCCATTTGTTTTTGAGTTTGGGGGGCACATATAGAAGTATATAAACTTGTGAAGTCTTATACAAGAATTTTTTGAGAAATTTCATAGACTTAAAGCTGCTTTAACCTTCTAATCAGAAATAGTAAAGTGCCCAGATAACAGAAGTGTTTTACTGTACAGGTGGGAAGAGCAGTATTGTATCTGAGCAACATTTACACTCTAGTTTCCGAAGCTTTTCTCCATACTCCAAACAATTCAATGTCACAATTCATCCTGCAATTTGACAAAGCTTATTGTCTCAGAGGAAGTTTTTTTTTTTTTAATTTCTTGGGATGACATCTATAATAATAAAAATGTAATATGCTAATTAGACCAGATGTCCTTCCACACATCCTTCCAGATGACCTTCTGGATGAAGCAGAGGCTATGTGGGAAGCCCGGGTCCCGGGTGCCTGCTGGCAGCCAGAGGGAAACCCTGGTCTCAGGTGCCAGAGGGAAGCTGGTGCCGGCAGCCAGGGGAAGGTAGGCCTACTCTTACACAAAATTCATGCATCAGGCCTCTAGTTGGTTAATAAGGTCATATAGGTTTCAAGTGTCCATGTATATTGTATCATGTGCCCACCACTCAAAGTCCAATCACCATATATTTGACCCCTTTCACCAATCCCTTCCCTCTGGTAGGCACTATACCATTATTTGTGTCTATGAGTTTCAGTTTTATATCCCACATATGAGTGAAATTATATGGTTCTTAGCTTTTTCTGACTGATTTATTTGCTTGTCTCATCCATGTTGTCGCAAATAGCAGTATTTCATCTTTTCTTATGACTAGTATTCCCTACTATATATATAACAGATCTTTGGAGGAAGTTTAAATTATCAAATGACTATATATAAAACGGAAGACTTTTTTTCACATACAAGAGAACTCATAACTGATTTAATGTATTAAAATAAATATTAATACATTGATAATAATTTCATAAATATAATACAGAACTGCTATAGAATTATAATTTACATAATCATACCAACTAATTTTGTGATTAAATTATTATTATTTCTAAGTATGTTTTCTGACAAGTAATTCTAAATCTCTTTAATATCAACAGCTTACAAATTCTAAAAGAGGAAATCTGAAATATGAATATCAGATCATTCCACTTGACACAGTATTCACTTCCCATTCTCAGTCTTCATTTCCTGACTCATAGCTGAGCTCTCTCTTCCAAGTTTGCATGGTTACTGCAGATGTTGGAAGGGTGATAAGTCACCCCTATTTATTATTCTGTTCTTTTGTCTTGATGTAAACAGCTGTATCGTTAAAAATGATGAGAATCAGGGATGGGGAATACTTATTGTTAGGAACACTCACTTTCTACCTACAAAATATATTTCGAATGAGGATTCCCCAGTTCAACAGGTTAAATAACATTTCAGAGTGAAAAGTATATGGTGACAAGCTGAAGAGCTGAAATAGAAATACTAAGCGTTCAAGAAAAAATGGAGGGTTCTCATGAATGTGGACTAATTAGGGGAATTTCTGATCTCAGAATGTTTCTGATGGCATTCTTTGCCTTTGCTTCCCACCTCCCTCCATTGTCTCCTTAGTGCTTCCACAACATAAATTCCCGAGTAGGCAAAGCTAGGTGGTGTTAAATACTGAACTGCAAACACCTCACTACCTATTCCACAGTGTCCAATCCTCGTCTGACTTTCATGCGAAGCTAAGTCTCAATTAGTGCTTCTACTTAGAGCCAAACTCTATCAATCGCTCCTCATCCTTATAATCAGCTTAGCATAGCTTCTGCTTTACTACTAACAGCCATAGGAGGACTACATCCTCTGCTTATCAATTACCCACCACCTTCTGAAAACCTATCTGCCTCAGGCCACGTCATCTTTGTGTGAGAGCAATCTCTCAGAATGAACTCCTTAATAGAGAACTACCTGGTGCAGAATATGAAGCTAGCCACTGCGGTCTCCAATATGGGCCCATTTGAATGTGTTAACTGTAAAGGAAGAGAAAAATAAAACCTGCAGAAACCTAGCCATATTTTAAAAATTAAATTAAGCCTCGCAAAAGTTTAAGAAAATTAAATTAAGCTCATAACTAAAAACTGACAGATTTACAATTCAAATAACTTTCCTTTGTTTTAAAACCATTTTCTATCATTCTCAATAATATACAGTCAGTTCCTTGGCTTTTGCAATTTTTGGAAACTTAACAAATCAGTTGTATTAATAAGTCCATGAAATAAATAATGAATATTTTATTAGAATATTATTCTTACAAAGTAAATCCCTCAATTGTATTCACAACTAAAAAAATGCCCTATATAAAACAAGGAAAATAATCATTGTACCTCAAAGGTTTGCTATTGAAAGGAATTAAAAAGTATTTTAATGGTGTCTAACAGAGAATAAGCATTTTATAAATATTTATTCTTGTTATTGCTATATTGTTATTTATTCATTTCTTTAAAATAACTGGTGAAATCGAATTCAATATCACTTTATAATCACTATACTGCCATATGCATGTTTTTTTCTGGAATGCTTATAGATCATAAGATATATATTTTCATTTACATATTATTTCAACATTTGCATATTTAAAGAATTCCTCAGGTATTATAAAACAAATACAATGAAAAGAAAGTATTTGGGGTTACCACTTCTTCAAAAGAAAAGACTTTCGCATGTCTAGGTGAATGATCACCCTGAGAGAATTTCTTTAAATTGCAGCAATTTATTTTGTTTACAAAGGTGTTTTTTCTTTAAAGCAAGGGTCAGCAAACTTTTTCTGTAAAAAGCCAGATAGTTCATATTTTTATTTTAGTCTTTGTAGGTTATAAATTCTCTATGGTAACTACTAAATTCAGCTATTGTAATGCAAAAGCAGCTGCAGACTCCATGTGAATGAATGAGTGTTGCTATTTCAGTAAAGCTTTATTCCTGCTCTAAAATATAAAGTAAAATGATTCTTCACATAGAAGACAAAATCTAATAAACATTAAAAGATTTGCATAATGAACAGTCTTGAAGAACTCAAAACATTGAAAATCCTCATATGTTACACCTGATTGCTTGGGCATTAATTCTGTGTTACAGTCCCTGTTCAACTACCACAGAGGGTGTCTATATATACCAAAGGGGATGTGTTGGCTTGGCACATAATTATTTGTACCTCCTGTTCTTACCAAGCAGATAGAGACAGCTGAATTCCAGGGATTTCTGGGAGAATGCACCCAAGCCTTGATTTCTGAACATTCCCCCTTAGCTCATTCGAGATTAAAAAGTGTTGGCTTAGCAGTGACCAAATTAGCAAAGCTGTGCTGATTCAACTCCAGCCAAGCTGGCTCATTTCTGGGATATTTGTTAGGTTAAGTGGGTTTGGGACAAATTCATAACGAGCAGTTAACCATGAATTTTACATTTTAGTGGGGAAAAGAAAAATATGGAATTGACAAGTGACAAGACTTCTTAGAATTTAAACATAGAAACAGGAAACTCACTGATATCAAGGGTGGGAAACTACTTATTTGTGTTATATAACCCTTTTCTTCTCAAATACTCTACAGATATTACTTCCTAAGCAATGAGTAGCAGGTATTCTTCAGTGCATTTCTAGAAGAAGTTCAGACATCAAGAAATAAGTGTCACAGGAAGTCAGCTACTTGGCTGGAAACAGAAGACAGATTTCCTGAACTCTCTTGGACTCACTGTGACATCTACCACAGAACTTCATCTTCTAGCTGGATATATTTCCAAAGAAAAGCAACAGAAGGAGGTATGCCTCTTCGACTCCCCTCTCCCGAGGAAAGTCAGACTTGCTGAGGGAAAACTCATGCAAAATGCGTGGCCTTCTTCACGGAGGACAGAAAGATTAATTTCCCTCCAAACACTCTCATTCCTTTTATGAAGTTCTCTAAGGGAAGATGCTGGTTTCCCAGCTGCAGCAGAAAGCTGCGATGGTGGCTCTGGCCAAGCTGCGAACCAATCGTGCAGCAATGCTCAGCAGCATCTGACCGCGCGAAGCCAAAAACCCGTGCAGCGTGACTTCCCACTGTGCCAGAAGCTTCGGCACTATTTCTGCCATCAGGTTCTTGACTTGTTTTAGGAGGGCCAAATGGGACGCGCTGTACTTGGTTTGCTTGCGTCTGTGCATTAAATCAGAGGTTTTAATTACCCAAGTCCACTGCCTCTAGAGAGTTATTAAAATTCAAAGTTATTTCAAGGGAAATTGATGGGGGGGAAAATCAGGCACTGTTTAAAAATATGGATTTGTTTTTCCCGACAGCTCAGCATCCCGAGCCCCAGCATTAACAGTGAAGCAGCAGACCGGAAACAAGTTAAAACAAGTAGGAGAGACAGGACCCTGAAGGAATCCTCAGCCTGTAATTGAAGCTGTCTGTGCCTGTGACACACAGGTTGGATGGCTCAGGTGTGAGGGGGTAAGGATGAACCGGTCCTATTGCCTTTTCATAGCTTTGAAAATGTGTGATATTTTAAAGTGAAGCAAGAAGAGTGATGATGTCCCAGCCATCCTGAAACTTTTTAACATCACCAAACACTCCAGGGCCTCTGTAATTCTAAGCCTTTGCTTGTGCCATTCCTATTGGCTGGAATGCCTTTCCTTGCCTTCTGGCAAATTCCTCCTCTCCTCCAATAGCCATGTCAGATTCTACCATCTCTGATAACTTACCCAACTCTCCTTATCACAGTCGTGGCTGTCCTCTCCTGCTCTGTAGAACTGTGATCACACTTTCATTAGACACTTATCACAGCACAGTCACTTCTTTTTACACGTCTGTCTCCCCAGTTAAATCACAGGCATTGCTGCCTACACGCAGCAATCAGGAACTGCACCATCTGATCTTCTGTACTGTTTCACTCTACATGCTATTTGATACAGAGGAGGTGCTCATGTCAGGTTGAAGAAACAATTTAGCCAAATTATTTTGACTTTGTTGGGCTAGAAGAATCCTTAGATCCTATTCAGTTTTGATTTTTAAAGATAAAAAAATGAAAGAGTTGACTTGACATGTCCAAGGTCATATACCTACAGTACACGTCTCCTGACTTCCTTTTCACTCTGTACAATACCATATCTTGGGAAATGACTTTGAAAAGATTACACTTAGCACAAAACAGAAACGTATTACTTCTCCATTCCAAGCTAGACATACCTGGTTAAAAAAGAAGGAAAGGTCAAAAGAGAAGACATAAGAAAGAAGTCAAATTGTAAACACTCCTAGATTAGGGTTTTTTAACCTTGCAGGCACTATTGACATTTTGGACTGGATGACTCTTTGCTGTGGGGGATTTTCCTTTGCACTGTAAGAGGTTTTAGCAACATCTCTGGCCTCTACTCACTAGATGCCAGCAGCAACCCCCCCCTCACACACACACACACACAATTGTGATAACCAAAAACGTTTCCAGACATTGCCAAATGTCCCCCCGGGAGGTAAAATTGTTCCTGGCTGAGAATAACTACCCCAGGTGAACAATCTCAGAGGAGGTAATCTTCTACATTACTTCAAGCAAAGTAGCAATAAATTAGCATGTATAGTATACCGGTTTCGAGCCAATACTTTCATATAAAGCACAGAAGAGAGAATCTGAAATGCTTAATCCGCTTACATTTTTATTAATCCTTTTTATTAAAAACAGTGATGCTGTCATTTGCTCTATGGCTGCAACTAGAGCAGAAAAAAAACAAACTAGTAAAACTTCCAGTTCTAAAGGGAATGAAGCACCTTAACCTGCTGTAGAGATCATCTTAACAGCTTTTTAGTTTTACTTTAAACTTGCATAAAGAGTCCTCCTCCATATCAAACATAAATTAATATTCCTACAAAACAGTCTAAGAAAACAGAAATTAATAAAAGAGTAACCAAATCCCCTTCACTTGATTTTAGTATACAGCATATCTTACAAAACCATGTCTTTTTTATGGTATGTAAAAGTTTCTAATTGAAATTTGTATATATTTGCCTATTTTTAATTCTTAAAGTTAGTTCCAGTATTTAGAGTTCTGTTTTAGTTTCTAAGTAAGTAAAATAACATCAGTTCATATTTCAAAATTGCAATATCAAATATGAATAATAAACCATGAGAGTTATTACTTTTTACTTTTGATAAGGAAGCTGGGATTTTTTAAAAAAATGTATAACGTAAACACAGCATACACTATTCATCTACCGCAATAAAACCTTATCATGTGTTAATAGGTAGAGTTCAAAACTATAGTTGCTCAAGTGTATAAACAATGAGGTTCCATTATTGCAAAGCTAATAAACCGACAGAGTTGGCCAGGACAGCTAGCTGGCCGGGAGTTCTTGGGGTCTGGCTTTGGCATGGCACCACTGGGTGGCAGCTGTCCACTCTGGCTTAAATACCAATGAAAACAATACATGGCACTAATGCCAGCTGCCATGTCCAGAACAACTGTAGGGATTCTTAAAAATTATGTGATGTTATCACTGGATTGTGCAGATAGCACCAAAAAATGCTCAAGACTCACCCTTCTGCCTTCCATTTCCTGAGACTGAGCAGCCGCCTGTTTCCCACCTCACGTCACCCTCCCCTATGGTCTTCCCATCCCCATAAGGTAAGAACATTAGCCAGAGGATAAAAGGAAATTACCTACCACATTATATCCAAACTAGCGGCCCGGTGCACGAAATTCATGCACATTAAAAGGGAATTAGTTAGCAGGAATATTTTAATATTGCCATTTGACCTTTTTTCTATAATAGAAGTGTGAGAGATGAAAGGAAATTAATAAAATGTATATTAAAATAATATATAAATTTATTTATAAATAAACAGTAACAAAAGGATATAACACCACAGGCATGATATAAAAACAACAAAAACATGATATGAAAACAACAAAAAATGATATAAAAACATAATAAAAAACAACAGTGATGCAAACAATGACTGATAAAGTGATTAAACTTATTCTAATATCTCCCTGTATACCACATTAAGAATGAAAACACTTTCAGAGCACTTGACTAATTTCCCTTGTGATGAAGTATTTAGAACTTTAACTTTAACATCACATGCTCTTCAAACTCAAGAGAAAGCAATATATAGCTGACCATGTGTGAAAACGGGTTCAGGTAGGAATATTCCTACTCTGTCTAGAGTTTGTCCTTGTGATTTATTAATTGTCATCACAAATGCTGGCATCGTAGGAAACTGTCGTTGAATCAATTTAAATGGGAGGCCAGTGTTAGATGGGGACAAATTAATTCTTGGAATCAGAACAACCTCTCCTTCCGCAGATCTTGTTAATACTTCAGCTTCGATAATGTTAGGTCGTAACCCTTTAATAATAAATCTAGTACCATTACAAAGACCTTATTTATTATTAAGATTTCTCAATAGCATGATGATTGCACCCACTTTCAGTTTTAATTTATGACACAGCATTCCCAAAGGAGTAATACTATTAAGAAATTCTATGGGAAAATTTCCCTTTTCAGCATCATCTGTTGAATCAATGGAATCATCACTCAAATATGTGTGAAAATCTCCATCGAGTATATCCAAAATTTCTTCATTTAATTTTTGAACGTGCTCATTTTTTGGACAAAGAATTGCACTTTTAGATATATTTTTAATATTATCTATAGATACAGTATTTCCAAAGGTAGCTTCAATAATAGATCCATTACAAATCATTTCACAGGGGATTTCAATAATATCCATTCCCAAATGAAAACTGCTATGAAGTTTGCCATCTCCAAGTTTTACTAACCATCCACTATAAGCAGAATCCTCTGATCTCATATTTGTTTTAAGAGACAACTTCCTTATTGTTTTAAGAAACAACCCCAAACATTACAGTACTTTAAACTTGTTTGTACTATGGCCGATCACATAGCATGTGGTAAAATACTGAGACATAGTTGAAAATCCCCTCCAAGAAGGAGAACTTTCCCACCAAATACAACATTCAAACTCATAATTTCTCTTAGTAATCTATGGTGCTTATAGCATGACTGGATGCCATTGATGCATTCATCAATAATGAGAAGTTGGGCCTTTTTAATATAGTTTAGCAACTTCACTGTTTATATCGAGTCTAGAAATTGATGTTTCATTTAATGGAATGGGTAATTTATACTGGGAATGAAAGGTGCTTCCACGGAGAAGTAAATCTGCAGCAATTCCTGTAGACACTGTGAGTAAAACAGTATCACCTCGACCTCTAATATAATGTATTAAAACTTTATACAGATATGCAGGTGAAAAGGATCCCTGACAGCAAGCTGGCCACCTGTCTATTCGTGAGAAATGGGGCTCCCTTCTCCCTCCTGTCAGCGTCCAGGCTGCAGGTGAATG
Source organism: Murina feae (assembly GCA_004026665.1). NCBI lineage: Eukaryota > Metazoa > Chordata > Mammalia > Chiroptera > Vespertilionidae > Murina > Murina feae. The sequence continues at coordinate 23,063 of PVJC01024114.1, forward strand.
GGGTTTCTGTCTGGCAGGCCACTGACAGCAAGCTCTCCAACAGCGGATTCTGTGAGGAATGGGGCTTCCTCCTCCCTACTGTCAGCATCTGGTTTGAAGGCCGGCCACACCCCCTGTTGGGCCAGACCCAGAGTTCTACCACGCAGTGGCCTCTGCCTCAGCAACCCAGGACTGACTGCAGCTCCGAGGGTGGGTTCTTCCCTCAGGCCTCAAGGGAAACAGCTGGGGAGGGCGCAGCCCTTGGCAAGGCGACCCAGGGCTCAGTGCACCCATGCTCCGAGGGCAAGCGGCCGGTTCCAGCCTGAAGCCTCGGCCTTGCCTTGGAGGGAAACAGCTGGGGAGGGCACAGCTGTTGCCAAGATGACCCCTGCAGAACTGACTGACTTCCGGTTGGTTGTGAATCGGACATGACGCGTTACACCCAAGGTTTTTATATAAATAGATTTCATTTCATTGGGGTTTTAATATAGTTACTCATATTTTTAAATGCAGCTAAGAGGAATATCACAGCTTTTGAGTATGAAGTTTTAAACCAGAAATGTTTCCCATCCTGCTTCTTATCTCCTCAGTAAGGTCTTAAAATATGAATTAATATTTTAAAAATATAGATATAGATGACAGATAGATAATAGATCTAGACACACATACACACACACACACACACATACCTTCGATATTTTACTTTTATTGCAATCCATATGTTCCTAAAGTTTCTAGGCTCTCAGAGAATCTAGAATGCTACCAGGGCTGGGAATCATAATTACTGCCACCAACTCTTTGACCCATAAGAATATTCACAATTAAATCTTTCATTTAATTTGCCTTATTTCCCTACTCCAACGCCTCATTAATTAGGTAGCACAGAAACAAATCTGTATTTCATATTCACTTTTCAAATAACTCATACATGTGCCTGTTTAAAATAAGCACTTTATTTACATAATACTTTAAATAATAAATTGCTCAAAACTTTGAAAACTGACAGATGAAATGGTGACAACCTGTTAATTCCAAAGCATCATCATTTTTAGGGAATTTCCCATTTTTCATTGTCCTGTGGCTTGGAGGCAGGACTACTCCAAAGATTATACTGTTTACACCTGTGCAACTGTTCCTGGTGGCAAACGAGGGCCCACACCCAGCCGGTCTCAGTGCGGAGCCACACCGGAAAGGAATTGTGCCTTGTTGCAATTCTTCTGTTGAGTGGGAGTACCTTTTCGCAATTTTTCCAAAGACATGTATGTACAAGCTAGTTACTGATAACCCTGCCTGAGAGACAGAGGTACATTACGGCAGCTCAGCGATCTCGCTCTCACACATGGCAGCCCGGGCAAAGGGCGGGGTCTCCGGTGAGCAGAGGCCAACAATCTCCAATCCTGGGCTGGCACCAGTGTCTGAAACCTCCGAGAAGAGTGGCCCCCATCTACAGAACAGGTTCCGAACCTCCCAGCCTTTACATAAACAGAAACCCTGAAAACTGTAAGGCAATGCCAACACATAGCCCAAATTACTGAAGAAATGCTCTGTTTTTACACTTTTATGTCTTTATCAATATCAGCTTCTTTAGGCAGCGGGGAATTTTTGAAAATTCAAGATGGCGTGCGAGTCTCTTTTGAATTGGTATTACTCATGATTGATATGTTGAGATGTCCCGTGGTCAAGTTAGGGCTTGTAAGTCTAAGGAAATCATTCTAAAATCTAGGGGCAGGAGAATGGAGAATGAGGAAGGCAAGGAAGAAGAAAGAGACATGGAAAGAAAGGCACAGAGGGAAAGGATGGCTATAATAAAGAAATGAAGGAGAGAGAAAAAGCAACTCCAGTTTTCTGCCTTGGGGTCATTGCCGAATGGGAAACAGTGTTCAGCAAATACTGAGCTTTCTTATCCACTCTTTCAACTCCATGTTACAAAAACAACCAACAACACAGAATCACAGCAAGCATTTCATGCTAATAAGTTTAAATAGTTTCAAGGCAGATACTCCTCTTTAGTTTGTGTTAAACTATGAGTGCCAAGATAAATGAGTTCCTTACCTCCTTCTACCCATTCATTTTGGCCTTTTTTCTCCCTTTGCAATGTTCTTGGTTGGCAAAGGGCATCTGGTGTGCACTGCTCCCCGGGATTCCAGAGCCCCCCGTCAGCTTTTCAGAAAACAGCCCTGACAAGCCAGAGCAACACTGGCAAAATGAGTTCTCTTTGTTCTTTCTCACTCATACAACAGCCTGCCTCACATATCCCACCTAAAAATTCACCTCTGCAATGCAGGATTCTATGTATTTCTTCTCAAACTCTGCTTACTTTCCACTTTATGCATTACTTTTCTGTTTCTGCTTTTCTCTGAGTTTTCATTCTAAACTGGTCTTGTGGGTTTTCTGTTGTTGTTTTTTTTTGAAAATAATTTTTAACTGAAAATGGTAGTGACAGGCCTAACTAAAGCGTTTCAAACCAAGGAACAGTCTCGGCTGAAGTGCGCCTATGCACACCTGTCAACACTACCTGTGCTTTCAGGACTCGCTGGGGACCAAAGGCTGCGCTCCTTTTTCTGGCCCAGCAGCTTAGAACTTCTCCCTGTCTCACTAGAAAACATCAAGGGAAAGATGTCAAAAAACTCACACAAAACCGGCCAGATGTCTAAGTGATATAACACCCGCCAAGAAGCAGGCCCACAAGGTATAAAACTCAAGGTCAGGAAACAGGCAAGAAAGTCCAACCAACCTTGGAGAGTAAG
>PVJC01024115.1:0-25830 GCA_004026665.1 Murina feae
ATTATAAATATCCATGTTTCTGTTTCAGTTATTATTTAAGATCGATGTCTTTCCTCCATTAACATAGCTAAACATGAACCAGTGGTTTTGCTTCTAAATTTCACAGTTTCACTACTATAGAGAATGCTTTAATGGGTTACACTGCACTATTGTTTATAAACATTTAAGTACCATGAGGGCATTTTGTCACTGGTATTGGTCCTGAGCTCTGGGGCACGAGAAGGCTGGATGGGGGTGTGAGTGTTTGTGTCCGAATAAGCATGGGGATCCCTCAGCTTTTTTTATTTTTTATTAATTACATAAAGTATTACAAAGATTAGTACAAATATCTTTTTTCCCCTGCCCTTCCCCCAGCCTCCCTTACCGCCCCATGATTTGTGTCCATTGGTTGTGCTTAAATGCATAGATCCCTCAGCTTTTGTTTATTAGTTGAGACTGAACATTTCAAGTGTTTGTTTCCTTTTCTCTGAATTGTATGTCTGTGTTTTGCACATTCATTTCTTTATGCTTTGATATTTTCATGAGTTTGAGAATTTTTTGTATTATAGATATCATACTTGGTTATATTTCATGTAAATATTTTTTCAACCTTTTTGCCTATTATTTTGTTGCACATTTTTTTTTACTCTGATAGATTCGAATGCATAAATTATTCTTTTGATAAATCATAGGTCAGAGAATTGTCTCCAGAGTTCTGACCTTTAGTTGTTTTGCATATTTCATTTTGTCCCGCTGCAAATAAATGGATATGTGGTGATTTCTTTGCAGTTGAAATAATTCTTCAGCACCATGGAACTTTTTTGGCATTAACCATCAACTGTAGCAAAATACCCTGAGGAGGTGTTTACTTCTGGTTGAAGTGAATCGTTTATGTCCTGTATTACCAAAGGCTAAAAGGACATAAGAAATATTACAATGTAATACCGTTAGCAGGAAGAACATTTTTAGCACCATGAATCATGCTACCTGTTTCAGAAAGAACTATTGTAACTGGAAGCAACAACGCTTTCACAGATTGACTAGTTATAAATGTATGTGGTTGTGTTTTCATTTTCCATCTTTGAGCATGCAACTAAAAGAGAAATGTAAATACAATAATTTTTATTGTTGCCAGCTGGACAGTTCTTTTTTATATCTTTAATATATGTCTTCTCTACTCATCAGCTAGTTTTCTAAACACTCAAAACTGGTGGTTGGTGCTGTTTTTGATCTCTTGGCTATTTTCTTAATATCTGTGGGATACAGAGAATATAAATTTCTCTATCACTTTTGTCAGAGACTTCGTCTACAACCACCACAATTAACATTGAACTAGAGTGCCTAATGTACAATGTGGACAGACTGAGGGTCAAAATGGAATTCCCAGTGCACGTGAGTGCTCAGGAATTGTTGAGGAGAATACTTGTCGGTGATTTTGAGGTTGCTAGGGCATTCGGAGACCTTTAGACTCTCCTTTTGAGAGGTGAGGGATGTGGGGGAAATGAAAGGTTTTCCTGTTTAAGCTTCATAAAAAGGCCATAAATATTGCTTTTATGACTTTCTTTTGGGCACAAATGCTGCTTTATTAGCTCTCTTTTTAATGTTTAATAAATGTGGTTCAGAGGTTCCTGGATGATAGCAACATGAACTCGGTTTGAGCTGGGAGGGAATGTAAAGGATTTTGGGGTCTTCCTTTGTGAATGAGACATTGAGGCCTGGAGAGGTTGAATGACTTGTCAAGAACACACAACTGACTAATGATCCTCTTCCTGTTCCTTCTGGAGCTGGAACCTTGTACTACTGTGCTTTTGGTCATTGTTTATAGAACAATCTGAGAAAGTTGAAGAAAGGACCCACATTGGGAGAGGACTTGAGCTGATTTGCCCTCAGCAGCCTACGAGTCTAGGATGTCAGTTGTGAGATGAATTGTGTATGAATATGAACCATCCTGGGACCTCCTGGAATAGTTTTTTATGTGGCTCCATCATGAATCCAACCACAGTGGGTTCTAGTTCCTTGACTCCTATTGGCCCAAGCTTTTCATTGACTCGAAGGCAGAATAAGGGTTGAAGCTGAAAACAAGTATCAACAACAACAAAAGCTGTGCCATATGTTTCCACATTAAGACTGTTATGCATACTAATTTTCAGATACTAGAAGGGAATAAATATCTTAAACAAGGGGGACATATTAGAAGCAAAGCATATCTTGTTAAAACTGTACTTGCAAAATGAACAGTAAAATTGGCTTTCATTTTTGGTGTAGACGGTACTTTTAACACATGTGTAACCACCACTGTAAGTAGGATACAGAATAGTTTCATAAATAGTTCCCCAAAGTGTTTCTTAGTAATTATCCCTCACATATAAACCCTGGCAACCACCAATTGGTTTTTTTGGTCACTATTTCGTCTTTTTGAGGGTGTGATACTAGTGTACCGTACGTAACCTTTTGAGACGGGGTTCTTTCACTCAGCTTAATGCCTTTATCCAAATTACTGTGTATGTCAGTCGTTTGTTCCTATCCATTGTTGAGTGGTATACCATTGTAGGGATGTGCTACGGTTGGTTTATGCACTCACCTGTCAAAGGACAGACAATTTGGGTTGGTTCCAGTTCTTGCGATTATGAATAGAGCTGCTATAAACATTGGATACAAGGTTTGTGTTAACCTAAGTTTTCTTTAACCTAAGTTTTCTTTTCTCTAGGGCAGATGTCGGCAAACTTTTCCTGTAAAGGACCAGAGAGTAAATACTTTGCAGGCCAACAGTCTGTTGCAATTCAACTCTGTTATAGCAGAAAGCAGCCAAAAATAATATATAAACAAATAAGCCTGGCTGAATTTTGCTTGAGGACCGTAGTTTGCTCAAGGGCAAATACTTAGGGACAAGATTGCTGGGACATGTGGCAAGAGTGTGTTTAACTTTAGTGATTAAGTGTTCTTTGAAACACTGCTTTGTTTGCATCCCATACATTTTGATATGCCGTATTTTAATTTTTTCCCAGTTAAATATTTTGTAATTTCTTTTTAGGCATCCTCTTTAAGCCATATATTACTTAAAATTGTACTGCTTAAATCTAAATGTTTAAAGATTTTTCTTGTAATCTTTCCATTGATTTTTAATTTAATCCCTTGTGGTCAGAGAATATACTTTGTATTATTTCAATTATTTTATATTGTTGAGACTTTACTTATGGTTCATGATATAGTCTATTTTGGTGAATGTTTTGTGTGCATTTGAAACAATGATGTACTCATTCTACTGTTGTGGGGTTGAGTATTCTATTAATGTCATTTAGTTTTTGTTGGATGCTAGTGTTCATTTTCTTACTACTTTCATTTATTACTAAGAAACTAGTATTGAAGTCTCCAACTATACTTGTGGATTTGTCTATTTCTCCTTTCAGTTCTTTTTTTTATATGTTTTGAATGTCTGCTGTTAGATGCATGTGCTTTTAGGATATTCTATTTTCTTGATGAATTGACTCCATTCACCATTACATAATGTCCGTCTTTATCCTTGGTAGTTGTCTTTGCTCTAAATTCTACTAGTCTAATATTAATATACTAGGGGCCCAGTGCACAAAAATTTGTGCACTTGGGGGAGGGAGGGTCCTTCAGCCCAGCCTGTGCCCTCTCGCAGTTTGGGACCCCTTGGGGGATGTCCACTTGCTGGCATGCCTGGCCAGCCTAGGTGAGGGGCTGATGGCTTTTTGCAGGCTGGCCAAGCCCCCTAATGGGGACCCTCACCCCATGGGAGTGTGACCAGCCTTGGTGAGGGGCTGAGGGACGTTTTCAGGCTGCCCACAATCCCTTCAGGGTTCAGGTCCCTACTGGGGTGCCTGGCCAGCTTGGGTGAGGGGCTGAGGGACGTTTTCAGGCTGCCCACAACTCCCATTGACCCAATGACCCAGCGAGGCTGGCTGGAATCAGGTTTCTGGGGTTTATTTATCTTCTGTAATTGAAACATTGTTGCCTTGAGCAGAGGCCCAGCCAGCCTAGGCAGGCAGTTTCAACTCCATCGCTGGTGCAACAGAAGCCTCCTATTTGCTCTAGCTCCGTGGCTGCCGGCCGCCATCTTGGCTGGATTAATTTGCATACAGATGCTCTAATTGGCTGGTGGGCATGGCTTGGCTGGTGGGCATGGCTTAGGAGTCTTGCAGTGGTGGTTAATTTTCATATTACTCTTTTATTAGATTAGATTTACTCCAGTTTGCCTTTGATTCATTTATGTGATATATCTCTTTGACCTGTTACGTTTAACCCACCCATTGGTATAATCATATTTAAAATGAGCTTTTGTAGATAGCACATAATTGGGTTATTTTAAAAATTCAATTCTGTATATCTCTGTTCTTAATTGGTGTGTTTAGACCATTTACATTTAATGTAATTATTGATATACTTTCAGCATACCAGTATATTGTTTTATTTGTTTTCTTTGCTTTTTGTTCCTATGTCTTCTTTCCTGCTCTTTTTGAATTATTTGAACATTTCTAGTAGTCCATTTCAATTTAACTATTGTGTTTTCATCTGTGTGTGTGTGTACACGTGTGTAAATTAGTGGTTCTTTTGTCAGATATATGTATTGTGCATATTTTCTTCTTCAGTCTGCTCTTGCCTTTCTTTTCTGTATAATCCTCACTCTATTGATTTTAGAGAGAGGAAGAAAATAAGAGAGAGAGAGACATCTATTGGTTGTCTCCTGTACATGCCCAAATGGGGTTCAAACCCACAACCTAGGTATGTGCCCTGACTTGGAATCGAAACTGCAGCCCTTTTGGTGCATGGGATGACACTCCAATCAGTTGAGCCATCTGGCCAGGGTTGATGCTTGCCTTTTTATTTTCTCGAACATGTCTTTATCAAAGCACAAGTTTTTAAGTTTAATTTCTCAGTTTTTAAAATGATACTGCTTTCTGTGTTCTATTTAAGAAGTCTTTGCCTACCCTTAGTTTGCAAAGGTATTTTCTCATATATGCATCTAGAACGGGGGTGGGAAACCTTTTTTCTATCAAAGGCCATTTGGATATTTATAACATCATTTGCAAGTCATCCAAAATTATCAACTTAAAAAATAGCCTGCTATACTTGGTCAAACATTCAGTTAACTCACCCCTAAAGGCTTGGCAGGGCCAGACCAAATTATTTCACAGGCCTCATATGACCTGAGGGCCAATGTGCCCCATCCAATATAGAAGTTTTATAGTAGTTTTTATGTTTATGCCTAAAAAGTTTGCAAGTTAATTTTTGTGTATATTGTGGTAGCAGTTAAGATCCATATTTTCTTTAAATTGAATATTCAGTATTCCAGCAAAATTTGTTAAGATGATTTTCTTTTTGCCCTTGAAATACCTTGGCACCTTGATTGAGAATCAGATGATTGTGTATGTGTGGCCTATTTCTGCACTTTATGTTCTATGCCATTGTTTACTTGAATATCTATATCAATTTTGTTTAATAGCATTTGCACTCAGGGACAATTTCCTTTTGTTTTTTCTAGTTATGTTTTCTTTCTGACAGCATCCTTCATAAATTTTCTAAAGAATGCTGTGTATCATTCTTTTTTCTGGTTGTGATATGTTTGTACATTTGTTTGTTCAGCATGGAAAATTCTGTTTAGACTATTCTTTGGGATAATAAAGTAAAGCTGATTTCTCCTTGACACCCTTCCAGTCTTAAATGAAGCTTTTTTTTTTTTTTAAACTGCAATTTGTAGACAGTGGGTATTGTATTCATTTAAGTTTTCTGTGGCCTGAAGCTGCGTGTTAGGTGGAAGTATGTTGGGATGGAGCTTGGTTGAACCTGGTTGCAGCCTTTTTTGAATGATCTGAGATTTGGTTAAATGTAGGATTTGTCTACTCAGAGCTAGGGATGTGTCTGTCCCCTTGGGTGGGGGTACACTCAGACTTGAAGCATTTCCCCAGTTCACATGGACCTGCCCAAATAAAAAGCTCTGGCAATTTTCCTGGCCTCCACTGAGGCCTGGAGATGCTTCAGTGATGGTTAGAACTCTTCCCTGCCAATGCCATTGTGCTTGACTTTTCTAGGGTATTATCTGTTTCCTCATCTTGCTTATCTCTAATCCAGGGGTGGGGAACATCTGGCCACATAAGGCCTGCGAAACAATTTGGTCTGGCCCTGCCAAAGCATTAGGGGTGAATTAACTAAATGTTTGAGTTGATGATTTTTAAGTTGTTAATGTTGTATGGCCAGTGAATGATGTTATAAATATCCCAATGGCCCTTTGTGGAAAAAGGTTCCCCACCCCTGATGGGTGTCGGTGAGAATGTTCAATATGTTGCCCTACTGAAAAGAAACAGTATGCTTCTTTTCTGTTTTAAAATTTACCCATTTTCTTTCTTTTTTCTTCCCCTTTAATTTCCTTCATTTGTTAGGTGTTGTGGCTCATCCTTCTTTTTCTACCTTTGGGACTGTTTATGTAATTTTACCTTTTGATTGTGCATTTCTTGTCCCATTTACTGCCTTGAGTTTTAGTATTGGTTGCAGAGGTGATCCTTTGAAAATCAGAGTTGTGTTTTCTAGAAATAGCAGTGAAGAAAACCAGTCTTGGATAAATGACAACCTGGGAAAACTAGTTCCTTTAAGGAAAATTGAATTGCTAGCACTCTGTCTGTGAGTGAAGTAAGAAGATGATTTAATATTTGAAAGAAGTAACTTGCTGAATTTAATGATCTTACTGACCTGACAGCAAAGGAATGAGCCATAGAGACATTAACGTCTTCCTTCCCTGGGAGACATATTTCGAAAGAAATAATTTCCATTTGGTTCCCAACAGTGGCTTGGAAAGCATCTGATACCCTAAGCTTGGGGAGAGGGGAGGGCCATCTTTTGCACTGCTGCTTGTTTTTGTGACATTTCCGAGATCTTTATTTCTGATTTAGCAGACGGTTTGCTATAACTAGACAAAAGAGTCCTCCACGGACAAGATCACACACAAGCGCAGCACATTTAGACGGCAGCTTGCATCGCTGACATTTCGCTGTGAGCCTTAGAAGCTTCTCTTGCTGCAGAACCACCATTGGGGGTTTAGTAGCTCGCAGCACCTGCCCTGGGAGCAAAGGACCAACAGAAAATGGGAAAATCAAGTTGGAACCAGAAAGTGCAAATAAAAGAAACCATTTCAGTGTCTAAACACTGTGGCAGTGGGCTGGTTTTAGGTGATCAGACTCTCTGACCAGTCATGATAAGCAGGCATCTGAGGTCCAGTCCTGAGATTTTGCTGTCAGTTACTTCCCCTGTCTTTTTTTCAGTTCTTTCCTCTTTTCATCTAAGCCTTCTCTTTGACTTATGAACTCTAAACTGTCTTCCTGTCCTCAGAAAAGTCTACTTCCATTTTACAGTTTTTATTTTTAGATTCAGGTATTACATATGTGTCCTTATCACCCCATTGCCCCCTCCCCGGTCCCCACGCATGTCCTACCCCCCCTAGTGTCTGTGCCCATTGGTTAGGCCCCTGTGTCCACGTGATTTAGTGCCCGCTTGGTGTGGCAGCTCCAACATTGCTTCCTTTCCTTCCTTGGTGTTTTTTTCCAGTTGTGTGGGAAGATTGTGGGCCAGGCTGCCAGGTGCCCTTTCCTCCTTGCTGTGAGCTTACCTCTCCCTCCAGGCTGCTTTCTACCTCAACTTGCCCCTCTCCTGGCTCCCAGGACACATCATCGTGCTTTTCCTTTCTGGCCTCTGCCCGATTGCCTCCTGACTCCTTACACATTGGTGACTCAAGGGAGCTGACCCTTGTGCTCTGCATTCTTCTCTCCCTTGGGGGCCCTGTTTGATACCATGCACCTCCATAGATGGTGCCTGAATCCCTGTCTTCTCTCCTGAACTTATTTCCAGCAACAGTTAATAAAATTAACTGGTTGTAAAATCTCATCATCACCATGTGCAACAGTCAGCACATCCCGTGTTGAGGGTTTTATCTGGCACCTGTCCTGGTACTTCAGGCGGGAACGCTATGTGAGCCTTGGGTCCCCCCCCCCACTCCTTTCCTTACTATCTCCTACCTGCATTCCCCCTTGTTCATATCTGCATATCATCAGTTGTTAATTCAGTTAATTTTCCCCTCTGCTGCTTTACCTGCATTGGTCTGGAAATGCCTTGTCTCCTCCTTCCCTGCCCTCAATCAAGTCCTCTCACCTGAACATCGCCAGAGCCTCCCACATGGTCCTTCTCCGTCATCTCCCTTCCTTTAATCTTTTACACTCCTCGGTCCAGATTGCCCACCTTGACTCACAGATGTCTCCAGTCACCTTTCTCTTTTGTTTTCTTTTTTAAAAATGTTCACCAGAGGATAGTTTTTTGTTGATTCTAAAGAGAGAGGAAGTGAGAAGGAGGGAGGAAGAGAGAAACATCCATTGGTTGCCTCAAGCACATACCCCAACTGCGGGTTGAACCTGCAACCTGGGTATGTGCCCTGACCATAATCAAACCCCAGACCCTTTGTTATCGGGGGGGAGCATGCCTCATCTTCCCTGGTGGGAGTGGGGTCCTTGGGATACCACTGGAATAAACATTTCTGGAGGCCCCCACCAGAGGATGTGGTGTAACAGAAAGCTCTATTTGTGAGCATTTACACCCCTGAGTTTCCAAAGTCCCATTTCCCTTAGTCCAGCCATAGAAGTGTAGCTGCAGCTTCAGTAGAGCTAAAATCCAAGGCAGTGTTCATAGTTTCCTTCCCATGTTGGAGCTGGGCCCAGTCCAGCATCAGGCTCGTTGAGCTTGTGTTCCCCTCAGCAGTCCAGCAGTCCATTGCATGTGGGATCTGCATGGGTGAATGCGAGAGAGCCAAGGAGTGCGCACTGAACAACAAGTGCCCAAGAGAGCAAATTCCTTTGTGTAGGAGATTAGGTATTCCCAAATGCTCACACTCTTGCAGTGGCCACACCCATTTTGGCTGTCTCTGCCCCCAGGTGTGATTGACAGGCAAGAACCTTTGCTATGTCATCCTAACTTTACTGAGCATGAGCCTGCCATTCCTTTGTTGGTTCCCTCCCCCAGTGTTTTGGAGGGAACATGCCTATAATGCCTGGCCTTCCCTTTGCCTCTTTCTTGTTATTAATAACAATTAAAATGGAATCACCTTCAGTGCACAGAGCAACACTCTAACCACGGACCACACCGGCCAGGGGTGCCCCCTTTGTTTTCTTGCCTCTCCTGCTCACTCAGGAACCTTCAGTGGGGCATACTTTTTGCTCCAGCATTTCCAGTTCTACTAGGATTCATCTTGCAAATTAACATAGATGTGTATATGCAAAGACAGACACACAGCAGTGTTTGCTGTCAGTGTGTGTACCACATTGTCACCCAAAAGTGGGTAATAACCTCTGTGTCCATCAATAGAGCACTGCTTAAATAAATTATGGTGGAGCCCTATGTAATGAATAGAATGTCCTGTGGTTATCTACTCTAATAAAAGAGTAATATTGAAATTGACTCTTTCTCTGGGACACCTAAGCCATGCCCATCAGCCAATCAGAGTGGCTGTGTGCAAATTAATCCAACTAAGATGGAGGCCAACCACCATGGAACTAGATCAAACAGGAGGCTTCCGTTGCACCAGGAGTAAACTATCTGCCTAGGCCGGCTGGGCCTCTCTCTGCTCAAGGCAACATAGTTGCAATTATAGAAGCCACAGAGCTGAAGCAAACAGGAGGCTTCCGTTGCACCAGCGATGGAGGAAACTGTCTGCCTAGGCCGGCTGGGCCTCTACTAAGGCAACATTGTTTCAATTATAGAAGCCACAGAGCTGAAGCAAACAGAAGGTTTCCTTACCTGCCTAGGCCTCAGCTTAAAGCAACAGTGTTTCAATTATAGAAGATAAATAAACCCCAGAAACCTGATTCCAGCCAGCCTTGCTGGGATGTTGTGTCAATGGGAGCTGTGGGCAGCCTGAAAGCCTGAAAGCCTGGCCCTTAGCCCCGCACCCAGGCTGCCCAGGCACCCCAGTAGGGACCTGAACCCTGAAGGGACTGTGGACAGTCTGAAAACGGCCCTCAGCCCGTCACGCAGGCTGGCCACACCCCAGTGGGGTGAGGGTCCACACTGTGGGGCTTGGCCAGCCTGCAAACAGCCATCAGCCCCTCACCCAGGCTGGCCAGGCATGCCAGCAGGTGGACATCCCCTGAGGGGTTCCAGAGTGCGAGAGGGCACAGGCCAGGCTGAGGGACCTCCTGAGTGCACATATTTTTGTGCTCTGGGCCCCTAGTTAATAATAATGAGGCAGATATCTATTTACTAATGGAACAAACTCAAAAGTACATTGGTAAGTTGAAAAAAAGACAAAGGATCCAATAGTATATGTAATATAGTTAATGTATTTCTGTTTATGATTAAAAAAAATCAGGGTGCATTTATATACACTATTGAATAATTATAAAATATTTGTGGAAGATTACTTAACACTTATATATTTATTTATTTATTTATTTATTTATTTATTTATTTATTTATTTATTTATTTGGCTAATCCTCACGTGAGTGTATTTTTTCATTGATTTTCAGAGAGTGGAAGGGAGGGAGGAAGGGGGAGAGAGGAAGAGAAACATTAATGTGAGAGAGATGCATCCATTGAGTGCCTTCCCCACGTTCCCTGACCCAGGCTGGGGATTAAACCTACAACCTAGGTTTGTGCCCTTACCTGGAATGGAACCCATGACCCTAACCACTGAGCATGCTGGTCATGGCTATATAGTTTATTTTTTAACCATGTGTATGTATCATGTTTCTTAAAGAAAACTTTATAAATAAATTAACACAACCTTGTAAGCACTTGTCAAGTAAGTCAGCATTTCTGAACCAGCTGTCTATTAATGTGCCCTTAGGTTTGATGCCAGTGGGTATTTCCCGCCTTATTTTCATTCCTTTCCTTTGCACTGTCTTTGTCAGCTGGCCTGATCCCAGTGGATAAAGGTGACTCTTGATCTGGCTTGGTGCAGACTCAGCCCCAACAGAACGGGCCCTGGACTTAGTGCTGGACCAAGGCCTGGAAGCTGCTGCTGCGCCCGCCCTCACTGCAGTTACTGGATTGCAGGCGTGTGGGGAGTTGCACAAAGAGGGTGGGCGGGGATGGCCGGGGTGGCCAGGGGGATGGAGGAGACTTGCATAAGCAGGAGAGTTAGTGGCCTAAGGCTCTGAGGTTTGGGAGATTTTTTTTGTTTTAATCCTCACCTGAGGATATTTGTCCATTGATTTCTAGAGAGAATGGAAGAGAGAGGGAAGGACAGAGAGAATATCGATGTGAAAGAAACACATTGATTTGTTGCTTCTTGCACGAGCCCCAACCAGAGCTCTTGCTTGGGAGAGGCCTGCAACTGAATGTGAGGTGGATGTGCCTTTGACCGGAATCAAACACAGGACCTTCCAGTCTGCAGGCTGATGCTCTATCCACTGAGCCAAATCAGCTAGGGCGGTTTGGGGGATTTTAACAACCGGCACAACCATTCTTCCCTCTCCCCTCTGAATATCAACCCAGTGTCCTTTATGTCCTTAGTAGCCTCTGCTTGCTGACCTGAGTGTTTGCCAAGGCCCATGTGGTCTTTTCACCTGGAACACCCTTGCCAAATCTTTGCTTTTCAAGGTTCTGCCCACTCTTCCAGGCTGAGATCTTTCTCTTTCCTCACTCCTGGCTGCTGCCACCACCCTCTGCTCTCTGAAGCCCTGAGCTTCCACATTTCTTTCTCTATATAAGACTACTGAGTCTTTATCTCACTTTATCTCCCCTGCTAACGACTTTAATGACTTACTGATAAGACCAGAGGCATTAGTTCTTTTATCCCGTATGCTCCAGGAGGATCTTTTCCAGGACTTCTGTAGTGATGGACGATTGGTGTTTCTAAGTACTGTAGTCCCCCTTACCCACTGATCATTGAGTACAAGTCCCTGTCACCGGGAAATAAGTTCGTAGTATTTCCATTTCCACAGATCAGCCCAGGAGGCTTAGCAAGGAATCAGACTGAAATTCTCTCAATTAGCAGTGTAGATGGATGCTTATAAATATTTTCACTTAGGTGTTTTTTTAAACTTATTTTCCATGTTTTTCAGCCAATCTCTTTGTCCTCCTCCCTCCTCTTCTTCAAGAAAAACGAAACACTGCCCAGACAGTGTGGCTCCAAGGTTGAGCGTGAACCTATGAACCAGGAGGTCACGGTTCCATTCGCCAGTCAGGGCACGTGGCCAGTTTTCGGGCTTGGGGCAGCTGATCAATGATTTTCTCTCATCATTGATGTTTCTATCTCTCCCTTCCGCTCTGAAACCAATAAAAAAATATTTTTAAAGAAAAGAATAATGAAGCCTTGACCAGTTGTTATACTTCAGGTTCTGCTGACTGGGATTCCGTAACATTTGGTCTTACTCCTCTCAATATGTTTCTCATATCTCCGTTACCTTCTCTAAACTTAGTAGCTAGAGTTAGAGGTTTAAGAACATTTGCCTCACTCCACTCTTTTATTGCAGGGGTCAGCACCACATGGCCTACAGGCCAACCACTGCCTGTTGCTGTAAATAAAGCTTTATTGGGACACAGCCATACCCATTCATGTACTAATTATCTCAAGCTGCTGTCACAGGCAAGAGTAGGGTTGAGCAGCTGTGGCAAAGACCATGTGGCCATCACATCCTAAAATGTCATCTAGCACTTTTTAGAAACGTTTGCAGGTCCCTGCTGTATTGTGTTAAATTGTCACCCCTCTCCCTCCTCCCATTCCTCCCCACACTCCCCAAGAATGGTTCTTCTGTTGTGTTCATGTCATATGTCCAACCATCCAGCCAATCCCCCAGCTGGAGGAGTGCACAGTGTCCTCAGTGCTTCCCTCACCTGGCTCTAGGTGCAGAGGATTGAGTCACAGCCCTTTGCAGTGTCAGGGGTGGTGGGGGTGGAGGTGGGGGGATGTTGAACAGCTGTTGCTGTTGATGAAGGACCAAGCAAGGTGAAGGGAATTACATGCTTGACCTCCTGTAACATATGGGTGGATGGTATTATCTTTATATTAACGAGGACAAGGAGGCTCAGGGCAGTTTAGTAACCTATCCCAGGTCTCATAACTGACAAGTGCCAAAGCCTGGAGCTGAATCAAGTCTGTGTGACTCTGGAGAGCGGCCTCAGACCTCCTGGGCTCTGCTGCTGCCTCCCAGAGACTAGACCCAGCCTGAGGCTCCGCAGGCTGTGTTCCCGCCTCCTGTACTTACTTATCTTTCAGGTGCCTTTGAGCTTCTACTGCCCATGCGTGGATCTCCTCCTTCTTTCACTAGAGTTAGAAATGCCTTCATAGCCTTTTCTTATCTTACCTCCTTTTTTTCTATCTTAAATGTATGTATTTTTTAGAGATGAATTTATCAATATTTTGTTTATTCCACGTCTATAAAAAACATAGTTAACTACATTAAAACATATGAAATATGATTTCTTCTTTTAAGAAAACCACAAAACCTTCTGTGTGGTAATAACATTTTACCTTGAAAAATTTTTAGTATAAGTTGTTTAGGACTTTTTTTTATGTTCCATTGGTCCGAAGTTTGAGAGTAACACATTTAAGTTTTGGCAAAAACAAACCAACAAAAAGCCACTTATTAAAACTGTTCAACAAGATCTAAAGTGACAGTAGGAAATGCGGGCATTCTTTAAGACTCTTCTCTCTCACCCCTCACTTCTGCAGGGACCTTATCGAGGGTGACAGTTTGAAGAACCAACTTTATGCAGAAGACTTGCTTTTCTCTGTGAACTAAATCCTGTCCCTGATCTTTCCCCAAAGCTTCAGTGCGTCATTCTAGCGTCTAATCGGACTTCTCTCAGATCTCAAACTCATTTTCTCCCCTAGCATCAGTTCTTGCCAGTCATTAGATCATGCTTCTCTTTATCCTCTTTTCTCACCTGCTATCCACCCATCTCTGCATCAACCTGTGTGTCTGCCCCAGTGCGTCCCATTTCTGCCACTTCCACCCCAGGGAAGCCGGCACAACACCTTTCGCTCACACTGTACCTGCTAGAAAGAGGTATAATGGCCTCATTCTAGCAGTTCGTAGCGCTCCATTCCAGGAGTGACAGCCTGTGGGCCGGACTGTGCCGCAGAAGCCTCCTTGACATGTGGCGAGGGCATGGCAGTCTACGGCTTCTTTAATTTACTTCTGCAGGTATGAGGACATAACTTCTCAGAAGTGCTGCATCACTTATATCATGTACGCTTAGAAGCTCAGTGGTGCCTCACTGACTAACACATTAAAAACAAATGTCCAGCGAAACATAGAGAGCCTGCCTTATATGACCTTCAGTTTTTCTTGCTGGCCGATTGTATTTTCTCCCACTTCCAGGCTGGAAGGCATTCAGTAGTCCTCTATTTCTGCCTCCATGCTATTTCTTCTTCCCAGAATCCCTTTCCCATCATGCAAAGCCTGTTTCCTCTGTGACTTCTTGGATTTCCAAACTAATGTGAATTTTCTCCCTTTCAAGCCTCCACATTACTTTCTTATGGAACTTGGCACCTCACCTGTGCCATGGTGACTGGTGGGCTTGTCTTACGGCCAGTTCACTGCAGGGCCCTGCGCCTAAGCAGGAACTCTTCTGCGCTTAATGAATGGTCCAGGTGCCTATACAGGGTTAATGCATAGTTGTTGAATTAGTCTAATGGAAGGATAGAGAAAAGGCGTATGGTTGGCCATGAGATGCGACAGGCTTCTCATTCTGGTATTTCTAATGTACTGCTGGTTAATGATGTTGAGCTCTTTAAAACACGCCTGTAGTGACATTTAAGTTAAAGTATCGTGTCTTCAGCCGAAGACCCAACGCGTTCTTCGTGATCAAACAAAGCAAGGAGTGGCTGCCATGGTGCGCTCCTTGTCATGGCCACTCATTCAGCTCTTGGTGCTGAGCTCCTGGCTTTTCTGGGCTTCAGTTTTCTCATCTGTAAGGCAGATGTGGATAAAGATCCTTTGCAGGTGCAGCAGCAGTACCCGGGGGCGAGGGGGTTGACCCAGGGAAGATTGGCAATGTCTAGAGACGTGGTGTCACACTCCCCCTGGGAAGCGCCTAAGCTCCCTTATTGCACAGGGCAGCTCCCACAATAGAGTTACCTCGTCCAAAATGTCAGTGGTGCTGAGGCTGAGAAACTCAAGCAGACTATGACTCAAGATGTTATTTTAATTAATTCCGTAGGTATTGTAAACCTAATATTTTAACTATAGTTTGATTTACTAGGAGACTTGTTTTTCCAAGAGGCATTCTGAGATGCAAATTTGTTTTGATTTCCTTAGCGGTTAAGCAAATAATTAACATTATTATGAATGCTCAAAATGTGTGCAATTTAAAATCATATCCACCTTCACCACGCTGGTTCAGTAGTTTGCAGGTTTTTGTTTTATCATCAGACCATTTGAAGGACATTATAAGGTGGAAGTTCAAAAGATACAGAAGCCACGCACATGTAAGCGGGTTGAACATGGGCTTTAAATAACTGGGAGATTTAAAACGAAACCTTTTTTTCCCTCTTGGTCCCTTAAGTACCACATTTCCGGGTGTTGTCTAAAGCCTCGTGATGGCGGTGCCTGGGCTGTAAGAAGGGGGAACACTTGCCATTCCTTGGGACCAGTGGATGTAGTTTGGGGAGTCTGTCTTGCTAAAGCACCAGAGCCAACCAAAGAGATAAAGCTGGCATGGAGGCAGCAGGCCGCTCCAGTATGCAAAGGTGGGTGCTACAGGTATAGCACTGGGTCCTTTAGGAGGCTCACGACCCAGTCTGTGGCCCTGCCCGTTGCAGGCACTGAGGGGCTGCTACCTTTCCCATGGATGTGTGTGGAGCAAGTTGGGAAAACAAGGTCATTTACTCTTGCTTCTTTCCTGCCTCCATCTTTCTCTCCACATGGGGAGCTTTGGATTGCTACCAGTGATAAGAAGAGGAAGCGTAATTTAATTTATGAAGAATCACTGTTTGGAAGGACTTGAAACCATGCTCTAAAAACTTAGTATGCCCCTGACTCAGTGGATAGAGCATCGGCCTGCGGACTGAAAGATCTCAGGTTTGATTCCAGTCAAGGGCATTGTACCTTGGTTGCGGGCACATCCCCAGTAGGAGGTGTGCAGGAGGCAGCTGATTGATGTTTCTCTCTCATCGATGTTTCTAACTCTCTATCCCTCTCCCTTCCTCTCTGTAAAAAAATCAATAAATTATATTAAAAAACAAAACAAAAACTTAGTATGAAGCTGGTATAATTGCAGTAATTAGTAAACATATAAAATAACTGAAGTATATCAGAGATGTGGAAGTATTTACTTATTAATGTATTAGATGATTTGACATTCTCACTGATCTGTACTGCAGTGCTTTTAACTGATGATAAGAGAGAGAGCTCAGACTCTGTGATTCTGACCGAAATCCTACAGCTGTAGGATGACATGTTGCCGCAGGTGACAGAAAACCTGATTAGGACTTAGCTGAACGGGAGCTTTATTATTCTCATGTGGAGCCAGAGGAAGGCCGTCTCCATCCTGTTAGGGACCGGCCCTCCAGCCTTTGCTTTTCCATCCTTAGCAGTGTGAGAGTTTCACTGTCAGGCTCCTAGGCTAGTGGCTTCACCGCCAGGACACATCCAGGATACCTGGCAGCAAACAGAGGGGGAGAAATCAGAGCTTGCTCAGCTCACATCTTATTGGCTGGCTCTGGTTCCTATGGCCACCTCTAGTCGCAAGGGAGGCTGGGAATCAGGCAGCCTTAACTGGCATATTGCTGTCATATCAGAAGTGGACATCTCAAGGCAAGGGAAGGGGGAGAGTAGATCCTGGGGCGGCACCAGGAGTGCTGGCCACTTGGTGCTTTTGCCCATCATCAGGCAGGCCTGTGCAGGGGTTGCAAACTCCTTCCTTTGTTGGCTTAAGAGAAATAGATCAGGAACGATACATTTTCCCTATATTTTCCTGCTGCACGTCCCTTTCCCTGGCTACACTGAAGGTGATTGTCCTATATTAGGATTCCTTTTGTTGCCATGTATAGGGCAAAACTGTCTTTTGCTGTGTGCAGTATCATGGTACAGGCGGCCCCTGGCGTACAATGATTCCACTTACAATTTTTTGACTTTATGATGGTGCAAAAGCATTCAGTAGAAACTGTACTTCAAATTTTGAATTTTGATCTTTCCCCAGGCTAGCAGTAGGCTGTACCATACGCTCTTTGATGCTGGGAGCTCGTCAGGCACGTGATCACGAGGGGAAATGGCTGATACTCTGCAGTGTATTCGCCGTTAGATGATGTTGCCCAGCTGCAGGCTAATGTGAGTGTTCTGAGCACGGTTAAAGTAGGCTAGGCTAAGCTGCGATGTTCGACAGGTTAGGTGTGTTAGACATTCTTGACTTATATTTTCAATTTACCACAGGTTTATTGGGACATGGCCCCGTTGTAGGTCAAGGAGCACCTGTGGATTTGATTCCCCTGCCAGGACGGAAATGCTCTCTTCCCACTTTGGGGCATCCCTCTACTACAAGGCCTCTGAACGTTGCTGCCGAGAGAGAGGCTGCAGAACAGGGCACTTTGCAATTTAGAGAGAAAAGCATGAGCCCCTTTCTACTGTCATGTTAAGTGCGTGGTGAGATTGTCTATGAGAGGAAGCTGACCCAGAGTCCAGGTTACCTGTGTTTCTGGAATTTTCTACTCGTGGGTAGGGGGCAGTTCTGTGGAAGCTGGGAAGAGGCCTCGCAGGCATTGGCTTAAGTGCTCTGTGCTCTGTGCTGTGTGCTTCCAGGCCTGCCCTCACTTTTACAGGCTCTGTGCTCTGTATTATTTGATTAGGACCAAAGCTGTATAAGCCATGCAGCAAGAAGTTGACCAGCCGTGTTTATTACTGACCCTTCTCGGCTGCCTGGGAAAGTCAGAACCTCAGGGCCCGCCTTGTCCACCTCTAGGCCACTGTCCAAGGTCTGGTAACCCTCCCCCGGGCCGCTTTCTCTTCTCGTGGGAGGTCCCTTTCCTTCTTGCAGAGGCTCGGGCTGCCTGCCATCCCTTCCTTGCAGGCTCCTATTTACACTTGCTTGCCGATTTTCTTTTCAAACCAAATTCTCTTCAGTGTTTGACACTTAGCTGAGTGAGACTGTCAAAATGTTGTACTTCTGTCATTAGTCTAGTCTCTCTCAGCTCAGTCCTGTGTGTGTTTGTGGTGGTTTTTTGTTTAATCTGCTGAGCCACACATTAAACAGCCAGGATCCTCCTCTTCCCCCTCACACATCTCCATACAGAACACGAATACAAAAAATTGGTTTCAAAAGGCATCCTCGCTGTTCCACAGGGCTGAGGAGCACAGGCTGCCTGCCTCACAGGCTGGAGGCAGTGTGTCTTCTGGCAGAGGGTTTCCATGGCGACGGCGTGAAAGCTCGCTAAACCTGGGCACGGGGGAGGGGGCCTGGCTGTCAGACCCTTGTTCGGCCCCTCAGAAGCATCTTATTTCCTCCTGCGCCCTTGGGATCGGCATTTGACTCTGCGAGAGCACAACGGAGGTGCCCGAGTGGAGAGGTGGCTTTGTTGGCTGTGCCCTTATCGAGGGTATGCGCTCCTGCCTGTCTTTCCACAGCCCACCGTCAGGCGTTTCCCTCTCTCTGTACCTCTTGTCTTCTGCATTTTGCTACATTGGAGATGCGGGACTTAATAAAGGAAATTCATACATGAGACATCACTGATTTGAAAATGCTCAGAATAAAAGGAGTATTAATTAGTGGTTTTTTAATTAAAAAATGTTTGGGGGGCAGGAAATGAGCTACTACTTTGATATAGGTTGGTGTGTGGCACAGACATTAGGAATGATGGTACTTTCCATTTCTCAGGTACCTACTATGTCCTAGAAATTGTCATGTGCTGTTTCATCTGATAGTAATTCCCAAAGGTGTATAATTATTGCTCTCATTTTATCGGTGAGAAAATTGAGGAGCAGGGAGGTTCAGTAACTTGCCTAAGATCACACAGCTACTAAGCAACAGAAGTTAACCCTGGAGTGTCAGTCAAGCACCTTGAAGAGTCCTGTAAAATGTATGTAGCACATATGTTGCATGAATGAATTCAGTTGCTACTGACAAAGACCTGTGACCACTGATAGTGATGTATAATGCAGCATATTCACTAATTAGAAAAGTAGATCCATAGGTGTTTAGATGTAGCTATCGTCATTAGCTTATACCATCTGGAATGCTCGGTCAACACCAATTAGTTTGTCCATCAAACACTTTCTTCACAAACAGCCTGCATTTACTTTGAGCCAGCCTTTTTCAAATCTTAAATTCTAAGTTGGTATTCTCTTTATAAATGAGGCTATACTCCTGTATAAAACACATGCAAATATCTCTACTTTATATACTAATGGAATTTAATTGGTGAACTTGATAGAGTAATGCTGAAGTTTATTTAGAAAAGTAAATATGCAAAAATAACCTAAAATTTGGCTAGAGATTGATGAAGAAGGAATGTCATAATCAGAATTACAATGAAGTTTGAAGTTGAAGACATTAAAATAAAACAGAAGAGTGCAAGACCTGAACAGAAAGACCAAAAACAGTTCCCAGCTGTATCTATGAAAACTGGGCATGTGGTATGGCAGATCTGATAACCTGCAAAAGTTGTTATAACATTAATATGTGCTTGTACACCAGAAACACAACGCATATGAAAGTTCAAAGTAAAAACCATTTCCTTTTCTTCCTATAATCTCATTCCCAAGAAGAAAATATCTCTCTCTATATAAAAGCCTAAGTGACCATTACGACAGAATGACCGGTTGATCAGTTGCTATGATGCGCACTGACCTCCAGGGGGCAGACACTCAATGCAGAAGCTTCCCCCTGGTGGTCAGTGCACTCCCACAGCCAACCTCCCATGGCTGGCCATCTTCCCTCGGTTCCTCCCCTCAGCTGACCAATCTCCTGTGGTTGTTCCCCTGTTCCTCCTCTCTGGCCGGCAGACCCCGATTGGCCCAGCCCCTACCTGGGCAAGATGGCCCCAATCAGCCCTGATTGCTGGCCAGGCCTAGGGACCCCACCCATGCACGAGCCTCTAGTTCTTAATACACATGTTTTGAGGAATATTACAAATATACCTATGGATATGCACATATTTTGGGAGAGTAAGAATGCTTACTCTGATGTAAGACAGCCCGGTTTCAAATCCTGGATGTGTGACCTCGATGTTTTACCTGACCTTTGTGTGCCTCAGTCACTCTCATCTTTACAGTAATAACAATAATAACAGTAGCTACAGGGTTGTTGTGAAGATCAAATGAGATGATACATGTACAACAGTTAGGTGAGGCCTGGCACACATCATGAACATTTAATAAAAGTTAGCTTTTAGAAATGTAAGGTCATACTGATCATGTTTTGCAGTAACTGATCATTTAACAGTATATTGTAAGCATCCACTGTTACTGCATATTCACCCACATGTATGTTTCATGACTCTTGATGGCTTTATATTGTTTCATTGTATCAGTTTATCAGAATTCCTAGTGATATTGTACTGGGGATTACCCAGGACCATCCTAAGGCTTTATGGTTTGCTAGAAGGATTCACAAGACTCAAAATCTATCACACTTGTAGTTTATTATAGCAAAAAGATTCAAATTAAGATCAGCAAAGAGAAAAGGCACAGGGTTCACGGGCTGAAGGCAAAAGAAACCAGGAAGCTTCCAAATGGCCTTTCATTGGAATAACACCGATGTGCTTAATTCTCCCAGCAATGAAATATGACAACACATGCGAAGTGTTTTCAAGCAGGAAAGCTCACCAAGCTTTGGTGGACATGCGTTTTTAAAAAAATATTTTTATCTGTTTTTTAGAGGAAGAGAGAGGGAGAGAGGGATAAACATTGATCACGCGCCTCCTGCATTCCCCCTACTGAGGATGGAACCCACAACTGGTCATGTGCCATGACCAGATATTGGACCTGTGACCTTTAGGTACATGGAAAGACACCCAATCAACTGAGCCGCACTGGTCAGGGCTGGTAGCCATGTTTCACTGGGAATCATTATGTAGGCAATCAATGCCTGTGTGACTGGTCTTAACTAATTACTACTTTCCAGTCTTTCAGAGTAAAAATAGGTGTTACTCATATTTTGTATTGGTACACTGTCTGATGAAACCTCTACTGCATGGCTCAAGGCCTCAGGCAACCAGAAATACTCTTATCAGAAAGGATACTCCAAGGGCTCAGAACTCAGTTTTTCTTGGGAGTGTGCAAGGTTTGATCAATCCCGGGCTGCTGAGTTAACCCTATACCACACAGTTAGCCATTTAGGAATATTCTTGTATTGACCAGTATTGTATATAAGCATTACTTCAAGAATTAGCTGTATACACATGGTCTTATGAAGTTCAGTGAGAATTTTTATAGTATCTAATCTAATAAAAGAGTAATATGCAAATTAACCATTACTCCGAGACACCTAAGCCATGCCCACCACCCAAGCCATACTTACCAGCCAATCAGAGGATCTGTATGCAAATTAACCCAGCCAAGATGGTGGCCGGCAGCCACGGAGCTAGAGCAAACAGGAGGCTTCCATTGCACCAGCGATGGAGTTGAAACTGCCTGCCTAGGCTGGCCGGGCCTCTACTCAAGGCAACAATATTTCAATTATAGAAGCCACGGAGCTGAAGCAAACAGGAGGCTTTGTTGCCTGCCTAGACCTCTGCTCAAAGCAACAAAGTTTCAATTATAGAAGATAAATAAACCTCAGAAACCTGATTCCAGCCAGCCTCACTGGGTCAATGGGAGCTGTGGGCAGCCTGCAAACAGCCCTCAGCCCTCACCCAGGCTGTCCAGGCACCCCAGTAGGGACCCGAACCCTGAAGGGACTGTGGGCAGCCTGAAAATGGCCCTCAGCCCCTCACCCAGGTTGGCCACACCCCCATGGGGTGAGGGTCCCCACTGGGGGGCTTGGCCAGCTTAAAAACAGCCATCAGCCCCTCACTCAGGCTGGCCAGGCCCGAGGGGTTCCAGACTGTGAGAAGGTATAGGCCGGGCTAAGGGACCCCCCTGAGTGCACAATTTTTTGTGCACCGGGTCCCTAGTAAACTCATAAAATTTCAATTGTTGAATGAAAGAGCCAGTGGAATTAAACTTTTGACAATTTTTACAATAGTGTCCCCAAAAAGGTTGTTCTTAGACTTTTATCAAGACAATCAGTGTTTCCTGGCTGTTGTGACTCAGTGGTTGAGTGTTGACCCATGAACCAGGAGGTCATGATTTGATTCCCGGTGAGGGCACATGTTTGGGTTGCCGGCTCACTTCCCACTGCAGGGTGTGCAGGAGGCAGCCAATCAGTGATTCTCTCTCATCATTGTTGTTTTTCTCTCTGTCTTCCTCTCCTTTCCTCTCTGAAATCAGTAAAATCGTTTTTTTAAAAAGAAAATCAATGTTGACATTTTCCCACATCCTCTCCAATGTTATATATTATTTACCTCTGTAATCTTTTCTAATCTGATAGTGACAGCATATTAATTTCAATTGCAATTCATTGTAATCAGAGAGACAGTACATTTTTATGTATACTAGCCATTTCTATTTTTTTGGTAAGTTGAACAAGTGGCATTCCAAATATAAAGAATAGTGTTGAAAAGGTTAAATTTTTTTGAAAAATAGTTTTATATTTTCTTCTGCCATATACACTAAAATAAATTTCAGATGTGTTACTTTTCTGTAAAGGGCCTGGTAGTACTTTAGGTTTTGTGGGCCCAACTGTCTTTTCAGCATATCCTCTGTTTTCCTCCCAAACAGCTCATGGGTCATAAAAAATACATAGCAAGATATAGTTTGCTGATCCCATCTTTATTTAAAGAATTGAATTAAGAATAAGTCATCTAGTTCTCCTATAGCTTTTATCTGATCTTAGTATGAGAATGTTTTTGTCTCAAGTAAAACTCAAATATAAAGTTTTCTATTTTCAGTACAGTGTGCTATTATATTGCAGTTTAGGCTTATGACAAATAAAGGAAGTTAGACTACAGGAAAATCATCATATATAATAAAAGGGTAATATGCAAATTGACCCTAACAGCAGAATGACTGGGAATGACTGGTCTCTATGACACACACTGACCACCAGGGGGCAGATGCTCAATGCAGGAGCTGCCCCTGGTGGTCAGTGCACTCCCACCTCTGCTCAGCCACAATCCAGGCTGACGGCTGCCAGTACAGCAGTGGTTGTGGGAACCTCTCCTGCCTCCTCAGTAGTGCTAAGGATATCCGAATGCAGCTTAGGCCTGCTCCCCACTGGCAAGTGGACATCCCCCAAGGGCTCCTGGGCTTCTAGAGGGATGTCTGACTGCCAGCTTAGGTTCGATTGCCTGGGGAAGGGCCTAAACCTGCAGGTGGACATCCCCCGAGGGGTCTCAGACTGCAAGAGAGCACAGGCCAGGCTGAGGGACCTTCCTCCCCCCGCAGTGCACAAATTTTTGTGCACTGGTCCTCTAGTATATAATAAAGAGAAAAGCCTGAAAAATTAAATTAATTTTTAGGAGGAATTAACTATTTTTTCCCAAACATTAATAAATGCAATGTAGCCCAGCAAGTGTGACTCAGTGGTTGAACATCTACCTATGATGAACAGGATATCTTGGTTCAATACCCTGTC
Organism: Murina feae; assembly: GCA_004026665.1. Lineage (NCBI taxonomy): Eukaryota > Metazoa > Chordata > Mammalia > Chiroptera > Vespertilionidae > Murina > Murina feae. The sequence goes on from PVJC01024115.1 coordinate 23,591, forward strand.
AGGGTATATGCCTAGGTTTTGAGCTTGATTCCCAATAGGGAGACATGCAGGAGGCAGCTGATGAATGATTCTCTCTCATCATTGATGTTTCAATCTCTCTTTCCCTCTCTCTTCCTCTCTGAAATCAATACAAATATATTAAGAAACAAACAAATAATAGATAAACAAATACAATGTAAAAAGAAAGTGAAGAACTAGATATTTGTAAAATACATCTCTAAGAGATGAAATAAAAAGTTGAACAATCTTAGAGACATACATTTTCAAATGTGTAAGAAGAAATGTCCAATTTTATGAGAAAAATAGGCAAAGGACACAACCAGACTGTTTCAATAAAAGAAATATTGTTAGTAAATATAACATATCTATGTCACTGGAAAGAAAAGCAATGCATATATAAACATTAAACTGTCATTTCTGGCTGAATTGGTAACAATTGAATAGAATGATAGCATTCCATGTTGGCAAGAGTGATGTGAAATGGGCACTGTAATAGCTGCTGTAGAGCATGCAAATGAAATGCTTTTTCAGAGGATTTTTTGCAAGCATGTCTCAAGAGCCTTAATCATGTGCTCAGATCCTTAGATCTGACAATAACTGCAGAAATGCTGAAATATTTAGATAGCATAGTCTCGGTCTTAATCAGCTTCGGCTGCTGTAACAAAATAACATTGATTATCTACAACATACATTTATTTCTCATAGTTCTGGAGACTGGAAGTCTGAGATAAGGGTGCCCCGTGGGATTCTGGTGAGGGCCCTTTTTCTGGTTGTAGACAGCCAACTTGTTATTGTATCTTCGTGTGGTAGAAAACAGACTGAACAAGCTCTTGTGTCTCTTTTAAGGGCACTAATTCCATTTATGAGTGCTCCACCCTCATGACCCAATTACTTCCCAAAAGTCCTTCCTCCTAATGTCTCATTGCAAGTTAGGATTTCAATATATACACACTGGGGAACACAAACATTCAGACCTGTTAACAGTATCTATGACAGCATTATTGATGACACCAAAAACAGAAACAACCTAACAGAAACAATAGAAGGGTATTTTATTTATCTATAAGATATGGAATATTAAACACACATTGAAATTCATATTCTTGTGCTGGCTGGCTTGGCTTAGTTGGTTGGAGTGTTGTTCTGTTGCACTGGAAGGTTGTGGGTTTGATTCCTGATCAGGGCAAATACCTGGGTTGTGGGGTTGATTCTTAGTTGGGGTGCCAATGGAAGGCAGCTAATGTATTCTCCCATATCAGTTTCTCTCTCTCTCTCTCTCTTCCCCCCCCAGCCCCCTTCCTCCCTCCCTCTCTCTCTCTCTCTCTCTCAAAAAAAAATCATCTTCCTGAAGAATCTTTTATTACTAGATGTGGTAGGCAGAATAATGGTTCCCACATGAAGTCCATGCCCTCATCCCTGGAACTGGTGAATATGTTAATCTACATGATAAAAGGTACTTTGCAGAAGTAGATGTGATTAAATTAAGGATATTAAGATGCAAGATTATCCTGGCTATTCTGGGTGGGTCTAATGGAATCACAAAGCTCCCTTCTAAAAGAGAGTCAGGAGAGTCAAGGTCAGAAAAGGTGACTTAATGACAGAAGCAGAGGTCAAATTGCTGTGGGGCCAGGAGCCAAGGAATGTAGGCAGCCTTTAGAAGCTGGGGAAGTCAAGGAAACACATTCTAGGGTCATCAAATGGAATGCATCTCTGCTAACAGGTATTTGATTTTTGCTCAGTGGAATTGATTCTGGCCTTTGGACCTCTAGAACTAGAAAACAATAAATTTGTGTTATGTTAAGCCACTAAATTTGTGGTAATTTATTGTAGCAACAATAGTAAACAAATACCCCAGGAAGAAACTCAGATACTGTAAATAGGTTGGGGTGACAAGCTATTGTCACTGTAAGATGATTGGTGGGTAAGGCGCTCCCTCTGCAGCAATTGCTCTGTCATGCTGTAGATCCTGTCTGTCAAAAGTATAAATTTGCTAAATTAGAAAAATTTAGGCTTAATTTTATCCAGTGTCATAGTCCCCTTTATATCACTATTTAAGAATGACATGTAAAATAGTATGTTTTTCAATAGACAATAATTTTAGCCATTGAGTACCTACTTAGGGTTTGAGCTAAACTTAGCATCAGCAGCAAGGCCACATCTCATGGAAAGGAAAAGTCAGAATCACTGCTTCCAACCTCCCAATATCCCCAGCTGCTCATTTCCCTGTAGGGCTCCATGAC
>PVJC01024116.1:0-25805 GCA_004026665.1 Murina feae
AGCTCCCATTGACCCAACGTCCCAGCAAGGCTGGCTGGACGCAGATTTCTGGGGTTTTTCTCCTATAATTGATACACTGTTCCTTTAAGCCGGCCTACACATGTAACAAAGCCTCTCTCTGCCTCACCTCGCAGAGTCTATACTGCAACAATGTTATAGTTTTAGACTCAGGCTAGGTCTGCTGTTCCCTTCAGCTCCCCAGGATTCTATGATTGATACATTATTGAAACATGTTTCGGAGGCTGCTCGCCGAGGGCCGAAAACAGTTTCCCTCTCGCTCCTGCTGCAACAGACGCTGCCTGAACGTTTACTCAGGTCCGTGAGTGGCGGCCACCATGTTGGCTGGGCTAATTTGCATACAGCCACTCTGAATGGCTGGTGGGCGTGGCTTACCCTGTCTCGGAGAAATGGTTAATTTTAATATTTCGCTTTTATTAGTTTAGATTCCTAACACATATGATTCTTAACTATAAAAGCCATTATGGTTAAGACAAGAAAAACTCATGGTTTTTCAAATTTCTGGGAAATAGAGAGTAAGAAACACCATATATCACTATATTCATTACATCTGTTTTGTAAACTAAAATGAATGGATTATTTTTGTAATGCATGTATTGCATCAGAGCAGTAACATTTAATAGACATATATAAAATGTAGTCAGCCTGCAAATACCAGTGACATGGATAATTCGAATGACAGTTAACCTAAAAATTGATTTTGTTTGGTTTTGTTAAGAGTTTTATACTTGTATTTAAATACCTATGGGTATTGCTCATCTGAGAATTCATTGAATTTTAATTATGTAATATACCAGCTTGTCTTTTTGAGTGTCCTGCTCTCCTTTCTGTTAAAAAATGGACCACAGCTAAGACTGACAGAAAGAGAGGCCCTGGCCTACAGCAAAGATAAGACTTAAAAAAAAAAAAAAAAAAAAAAAAAAAAAAAAAAAAAAAAAAAAAAAAAAAAAAAAAAAAAAAAAAGATAAGACTTGCCAGTTTACACAACTTCACTGAGGGCAAGGAATAATGGGGGTGGAGTGGGGGGGTGACCCGGGGTGCACAGAAAACCAACAAACAAAAGGTATAATATCAACAAAGAGCTCAAACAGGAGAGTTGATGTTGACAGTAAAAATTTAGAAGCAATAATTAATATGGCTAAGTCTGGGTAATCTAGATTTTCTCTGTTTATGTATACATTTGTATACATAAATGTCCATTATTAGCCTCAAGGATTGTCTGATGTTCATTGTAAACAAAAACATCAGAAGCGTGAAACCAGAGGTGGACAAAGTAATTTACTGGGCCACTTTGGTAAGATAAGATCGTTAGATTCAAGCTATTGTCACACCTTAAACTGGTTAATTTACTAGTGTTTTGATTTGCATTAAACATTGGATCCTCAGGCTAGTGTCTGACATGGTTGAACTCTCCCTAGTATTTTACCAACATAGCAATCAGATTTCTAAGGTTTCAGAATATAGTCGCCAATTTGAAAATAAGTAAAAATGGTCTCTAAGGAGCCAGAGTTTCCAGACTTCATATGTGTCTTTGCAGGCGAGCCTCCTGGGAGTTTCACAGGGAGCCTCCTCACTCACAAATGCATGACTTTCAACTATTGATCAGGTCAGCGACAGAAGATAAAAAGTGGTGAGGGGGGGGCGGTCTAAAATGTTGCTAGCCTTAGCCCCTGGCAGTTGTGATAATGTTATCAGAAAAGAGAGTCACTAGAAATCCAAACAGTAAAGAGAAAATCCATATTAAAAACCAACAAACAGTATCTTAAGGTCATTTACCATGTAGAAGACAAATAAATGGCTTTACCAATCATTTTGTGCTTTGATGGTATCTTTCTTTTGGGCTAAGACAATGAGCAATACCGTATTTATAATGGTGAGCCAGAGTTCATAAACAAAAAGATAACTATCATCTTTTTAGTAAGTCAAGAAAGTTTATGATACAGCTTAGAGATATTTGTATCAAATATGCTTAACATTTTTTAAAAGTTTTGACACTTAAGGAAGGCTTATTTATTGACATGTGGAATGCACATAGAAGAAGGGGTCAGTAGAGGCCTCTGAAAATACCATGTTCGATCCAGCATTATGAAAGTTGTACCGCCTGCTCTGTGAATATGAAATCATTACAAGAGCTTTCATTTAATGAGCACTTACCATGTGTCAGGAACTGTCTTAAATCTTTACATGTGTTATAGTACTAAATCTTCACAACCACCATTTGGGACATATTACCATTGCCTTCATTTTAAAGATTTGGAAATTGAGGCACAGCAGTTAAATCATTTGCCTGACATTGTTCATATAGTAAGTGACAGAGCCCAGAATCAAACTCAGGTCAAAGTACCTCCGTCCAGGTTTACTATCTGAGGCTGTTTTATGGTAATGAGGCTTACCCTTTCTGAGGAGGAATGATATTGTACCTTCTAACTCATTTTCAAAGAATGAATGAGGATTCCCCTCCTTTATTTCTCTTATTCATGTGACCCTTTTCCCATATCAAATGGGAAAATATAACTATAAAAAGTTATCATTTGTCTCACCCTGTGGCTGAGTAATGGTACCCAGAGATATCTAGGTCCTAATTCCTGGAACCTGTAAATGTTACCTTACGTGGCAAAAAAAAAAAAAAATCAAGTTCACAAACCTTTGCAGTTAGGATTAAGGATCTTGAGATGGAGGAGATTATTCTGATTATCCAGGTGGACCCTGAATGTAATCACAAATGTCCCTATAAGAGGCACACTGGCCCGTCTGGGTGTGGCTCAGTGGTTGAGTGCTGACCCACATCCAAGAGGTCACTGGTTTGATTCCCCATCAGGGTACATGCCCAGGTTGTGGGCTTGATCCCCAGTGGAGGGCGAGGAGGAGTGTAGGAGGCAGCTGATCAATGATGTTTCTCTCTCATCGATGTTTCTCTCTCTCTCTCTCTCTCCCCCTTCTCTCTCTAAAATAAATAAAACCAATCAATATTAAAAGAGAGAGAAAGGCAGACTGAGGGAGATTTGATAACAGAAGAAAAAAGCAATGTGAAGCTGGAAGAGGAGGTGGGGAAAGGTGATGTGTCACAGGGCCAAAACAAGTGTGGACAGGCTCTAGACAATGGAAAAGACAAGGAAACATTGTCCTCTAGAGCCTTTCAGAAGGAATCAGTCCTACTGACACCTTGATGTTAGCCCTGTAAGACTCATTTTGGATTTGTGGCTTCCAGAGAATAAATTTTAGTGGTTTCAAACCACCAAGTTTTAGTAATTCGTTACAGCAGCCATTGGAATCTAATACACACTTCATATTACTGATTTCATGGCTTATTTGCTTCATACTTTGTCCTTGTACTTTTCCAGGTTCATTTTACATATCAAACGGGAAAATATAGATATAACAATTGAAATTAAAATTGAGTTTTAAAAACACCCCTCTAAGGCAGCTCTCTCTAAGGAGAATGCCCTGCCTTTTCTCTCCAGGGGATTTTCCTTGCCCCTCTCCTAAACTCCAAGGGCCCTTCATTATATATATATATATATTTCAGAGAGGAAAGGGAGGTGGGGGGAGAGAGAGAGAGAGAGAGAGAGAGAGAGAGAGAGAGAGAGAGAGAGACATCAATGATGAGAGAATCATTGATTGGCTGCCTCCTACACACCCACTACTGGGGATCAAGCCCACAGCGCAGGCATGTGCCCTTGACTGCAGTCAAACCTGCCACCTTTTAGTCTGCAGGCTGACACTCTGTCCAGTGAGCCAAACCAGCTAGAGCTCCAAGGGCCCTATTGCCTCTTCTTCAGCTCACTTCTTTTGCCTCTGTGTCTTTCCAAATAAACTTTCTCTCATAAAAATAAATAATAATACAATAAAATAAAATAAAAACACCCAGTTGAAAAAGTTGGTCAAGAAAAAAGGCATGACAGCATGCACCTTAACAGTAAAGTACATGAGAATGAAACTGAGTATCGGGCAATAAGGCGATGTGACTGTCAATAAGCTAAATTAGCCTTAACTTATTACAAAAGAACAGAGGCCAAAGGGAGAAGGTGATTGTTTTGCCCTACTTGTTCATTCTTTCACTCAACAAGTATTTACTGAGGGTCTGTACTATGCCAGGCACTTTCAATAGATTCTTCAAGGTTATCTTTTTTAACTAACCATGCAATAGTAGTGGAGAAGGAGCTACAGTTTTATTTTGGAATAAAGGAAGGTAATGATCACAGAAATAAGACAGTTGTAATATTTGGAGATATTTTTATTTTATTGATTAACTTAAAAATTGTTCCTTTTCAGCTCATCTCTCTAATTAGAAAAAATAGTTTTCTGAGGGGAAATGGCCTAAGGGCATGACCGAGGCCAAGTGCAATCATCACTGCATCTTTCTCCTGAAAGACTGTTCCATCATTGTTAGCTCAGCCGTAAGAGCCTTTTATGACACTTAAAAACCACTGGGTCAGTTTTTTACAGGAGTAAGGGGTGAGTTTCATTTCAGTTGCCAAAATTTGATAGGATTTCGTTTGTGAACTTTGTTCTCTTGTTTCCACAGGTTTCCGTTTTCCTTTGCTCCCTAGTCAAAAAGAAAAATACTCACATGATTATTAGAAATACTAGAGCAGTAAATTGTTTGAGGGACTTGAAACACCCTTTTTTCTCTCCCTTCAAAGCCTTAAATGATACTTGCGTCACTGAAGCTTATAGAGCATTAAAATCAGTTCTGCCAGGATGATGTAATACATGTGTAGCTTTCAGTAGAAAAAAAATCTCTGCCAAACTAATCTTTGAGTCATACAGATTTTTCTTTCTTTCTGATTTTAGTGTTTTGGGGCATTCCAGGACTTTTTCACCACTGCCATATAAAACTCCCATATCTTCCTTGAGCCAAAAATGGACCTGGTGTCACTTTTAACAACTATGAATTCCTAGTCCTTTACTTAAAAAAAATTAATATGTTTATGTGAGAGAGAGATATATTAATTTGTTGTAACATTTATTTATGCATCTTTTGGTTGATTCTAGCATGTACCCTGACCAGGGATTGAACCCACAACCTTGACATATGGCTCTAGGAATGACATTCTAACCAAATAAGCTACTGGCCCAGCGCTAGAGAAGAGATTTATAAACTGATTCTGTTTGGCTTCAAAGTTATACCTTTTCCACTAACTCTTTCTTCCTATGTCTCTGACCAGTTCTCCTCTGTGTCTTTCTCAAGTTACTCTTCCTCTACCCTTGTCTTAAATAGTGGTGTTTCCCAGGGTTCCATACTTGGCTCAGGACTAGTTTCACTATACATAGTTACTGAGCAGTCTTATCTCTTGACTTCTCTTACTGCCTTAGACAAATGACTTCTAAATTTGTATTTCTAGCCCTGAATCCCTCAGAACACCAGACCCATACATCCAGAGTTCTCATACTTCTCTACTTGTGTGTCTGACAGTTACCTCATTTTCAACATGTTAGAAACACATCTCCTCACCCTCCACCCTTGAACTGCCTGACATCTTGGGTTCCCCATATCAGTTCCCAGAGTTATATTATACTCTTATTATTCTACTAAAGGCCTGGTGCATTAATTCGTGCATAGGTGGAGTCTGACTGGCCCATCCCAATTGTGGCCTTTCGGCTGCGGGAAGGGGCTGTGGGAGGCTGGCCGGCCCCACCCCTGTTGGGGTTGGGGGGACTGACCAGGTACAAGGCAGGCTGGGGAGGGGAGACCACAGGAGGTTGGCCTTTATATATAGACTAGAGGCCCGGTGCACAGCCCAGCCTGTGCCCTCTAGCAGTCTGGGACCCCTCAGGGGATGTCCACCTGCTGGTGTGCCTGGCCAGTGTGGGTGAGGGGTCTGATGGCCGTTTCAGGCTGCCCACAGCCCCTTCAGAGTTTGGGTCCCTACTGGGGTGCCTGGCTGGAAGCAGATTTTATATGGGATTTATTTAATTTCTATAATTGAAACTTTGTTGCCTTGGTCCCCTGCTTGAATCCTGGGTTGCCCCCTGGCAACCCAAGGTTCCAGCCCAGGAGGTATCTGGGGTTTGTTTATCTTCTATAATTGAAACTTAGTAGCCTTGAGTAGAGCTCAGGGCCTGTAGGGCCCTAGCTTCCTCCATTGCCTGGGACAACTCCAGCTCTGTGGCTGCCACCATCTTAGTTGAGTTAATTTGCATATTTGCTCCTGATTGGTTGATGGGCATGGCTTGTGGATATAAGAGAGTGAGGGTCAATTTGCATATTACTCTTTTATTAGATTAGATATGCCTGTTTTCTGCTCCCCCCTCACATGCAGTCAGCTAAGAGGTTTCCCTTGTACTACCTTCAAAATAGTCCTTGACTCCCTGACCTATCCTCTTGGTTCCCATTATCATTGCCCCAGTTCTTACTTGAACCTTTGCAGTCTCTCCCATCCATTTTGCTCTCTTTTTAGAGTCAGGTGATCTGTATACAAAGGAAATCTGACTCTGCTGCTATTTTTTTTTTACTTAAAACAATTTAAAGGTGCCCCATTGCTCAGCTAGTGTGGCTCAGTGGTTGAGCATTGACCCATACACAAACCAGAAATTTACTGGTTTGATTCCCAGTCTCTAGTAGGAAGCATGCAGTTGGCAGCTGATCAATGATTCTCTCTCATGATTGATGTTTCTTTTCTTTTTTCTTTTTTAAAACATATATATTTTTTATTTCAGAGAGGAAGGGAGAGGGAAAGATAGAAACGTCAATGTGAGAAAGAATCATTGATTGGTGCCTCTTGCATGTCCCACTGATCAAACTCACAACCTGGGCATGTACCCTTGACCAGAATTGATGCCTTATCCACCGAGCCAAACCAGCTAGGGCTCATTGATGTTTCTATCTCACCCTCTCCCTTCCTGTCACTGAAATAAATTAAATAAATTATTTTAATTAATAAATAAATAGTAATTTGTTATTTAAATAAATAAATGTGCCCCATTATATATGGAATGAAGCACAGAGAATTTCTGTGACCTGATCTCTGCCTTCTTCTTCAGCCTCAATTCCAGCAAGTCTTTGCCTTAAAATTTACTCTGCAATCAAATTAACTCAAGTTAATATAGTAGTTCCCCTCATCTTACATATTGTTTCCCATCAAGTTGCCTTTGTTTAGGCTCTGCCTGTAGTACCACCGTCCCATCTTTTCACCTGGGTGAACTCCCACTTTAGTATTCATCTTCTCTACAAACCTTCCCTCAGCAGTCCTCTACCTCAACCCACAACAATCCTGTTTGTGTGTTACTGAGCTCCCTGTCATGGCATTAGCAACATGTTTTTAAATCAGGTGTTTATTGTCCGTTAGACTTTAAGTTCTTTAATCACAGAGCCCATGCTTTATTGAGTTTTATCTTCCTGGGGCCTAGCCCAATGCCTGGTACAGCGTGGGCTCTTAATATCTGGTTAATCTTAATGAAACAACCATGTACTATCTCTCAAAAACAAGTTTTATATTGGAGGCTTAAAGCAGACCGTTCTGTATATACATTAAATATGATAACTATTAAAACACAATGATATCAACCACAACAAAACAACAACTCTGTAAAAAATGAAGACTTGAGTAGACATTTCTCCAAAGAAGATATACAAATGACAAATAAGCCATGAATGAAATGAAAAGATTCTCAACATCACTAATCATTAGAGAATTGTAAATCAAAACTATGAGATACCACCTCACACCCATTAGGATGGCCACTATTTTTTAAAAAGTATTACCAAGTGTTGGCAAAGATGTGGAGAAAGTGGAGCCCTGCACACTGTTGGTGGGATTGTAAAATGGTATCCCTTCCGTGGAAAACATGGTAGTTCCTCAGAAAATTGAACAGAGAATCCTATATAATAAAAGGCTAATGTGCAAATCAACTGAATGGGGGAATGACTGGTCACTATGATGCGCACTGACCACCAGAAAGCAGATGCTCAATGCAGGAGCTGCCTCCTGGCGGTCAGTGTGCTCCCATAAGGGGAGTGCCACTCAGCCATAAGCCAGGCTGATAGCTGGCGAACGCAGCGGTGGTGGTGGGAGCCTCTCCTGCCTCTGCGGCAGCTCTAAGGATGTCCGACTGCAGCTTAGGCCCGCTGTCTATGGGGGGTGGGCCTAGACTATCAGTTGGACATCCCCTGAGGGCTCCTGGACTGCTAAAGGCCCAGGCCAGGCTGAGGGACCTCCTACCCTCCAGTGCACGAATGCCGTGTACCAGGCCTCTAGTTTGTCTATAATTCAACAATTCCATCTCTGGGTGTATATATTTTTAAAAATTTGAAAGCAGGGTCTCAACAAGATATTTGTATACCTGCATACTTATGGCAGTGTTATTCACAATAGATAAAATGTGGAAGAAACCTAGATGTCTATCAGCAAAGCGAATTATGATATAACATATATTATTCAGCCTTAAGAAAGAAAAAAATTCTTATATGCTACATGTTATATAGCATGCAGCTAAATATTCTACAGTGAGGATTAACAAAAAGTAAATTAAAATAAGATCATTTTTTAAAATTTATTGCTAAAATTCTAACATGGATGAACCTGAGAACATCATGCTGAGTAAAATAAGCCAGTCACAAAGGGACAGACACTATGTGATTCAGTTTATAAGAGGTACTTACAGCAGTCAAAATCATAAAGACAGAAAGTAGAAGAGTGGTTGCCAGGGCCTCCAGGAAGAGTGGAATGAGAGATTGTCATTTAATGGGTATAGAGTTTCAGCCTTGCAAGAAGAAAAGAGCTCTGGAGATGGATGGTGGTGATGGTTTCATGACAGTGTGAATGACGTAATAACACTGAACTATACACTGAAATATGGTAAAAATGATCAATTTTTGTTATATGTATTTTACCACAATTTAAAAAAAATGAAGAAAACAGGACAGGGAGAGAAGTCTAAGGGTTAGTAAATAAACTTCTTGAATTGGCACCACTGTGCCCCAATACAGACAACATCCAACTATCTTTTCATGATAGGACCCATTAGTTTTAGGACCCATTAGTTCCCAAATAGTGAGTCTGAGGTATGGCCAGAGAATCTGGAGCTTTAATGAACACCCCAAATGATTTTGATGAACAAATTATTGCCTAGGCTACATTATTATAAAAGAACTAGGGGCCCGGTGCACAAAAATTTGTGCACTCGGGGTGTCCCTCAGCTCAGCCTGTGCCCTCTCGCAGTCTGGGACCCCTCTGGGGATGTCCACCTGCTGGTGTGCCTGGTTAGCCTGGGTGAGGGGCTGATGGCTGTTTGCAGGCTGGCCAAGGCCCCCAGTGGGGACCCTCACCCCATTGTGGTGTGGCCAGCCTGGGTGAGGGTCTGAGGGCTGTTTTCAGGCTGCCCACAGCTCCTTCAGGTTTTGGGTCCCTACTGGGGTGCCTGGGCAGCCTGTGTGAGGGTCTGAGAGCTGTTTTCAGGCTGCCCACAGGCTCTTCAGGTTTTGGGTCCATACTGGGGTGCCTGGGCAGCCTGGGTGACGGGCTGAGAGGCATTTTCAGACTTTCAGGCTGCCCATTGACCCAAAGTCTCAGCAAGACTGGCTGGGAGCAGGTTTCTGGGGTTTATTTATCTTTTATAATTGAAACTGTTGCTTTAAGCCAGGCCTGGGCAAGTAACTGAAGCCTCCTGTTGGCTTCAGCTCCCTGGCTTCTATACTTGAAACAATGTTGCAACAATGTTGCCTGAGCAGAGAGAGGCCCAGCCAGCCTAGGCAGACAGTTTACTCCTGGTGCAACGGAAGCCTACTGTTTACTCCAGCTCCATGACTGCTGGCCTCTATCTTGGCTGGGTTAATTTGCATACAGCCACTTTGATTGGCTGGTGGGCATGGCTTAGGCATCCTGAAGAAATGGTCAATTTCAATATTACTCTTCTATTATATTAGATGATTGAAGAACCTTTTATCTGGATATTTTAAAAAATAAGATCATTTTGCCCTGGCCAGTGTGACTAAGTGGTTAGAGCTTTAGCCCACAGACTGAAGGGTCCCAGTCAAGGGCATGTACCTGTGTTGAAGGTTCAGTCCCCAGCATGGTGATCAGGGCACATATAGGAGGCAATCAGTTGTCGGGTCTCTCTCACATTGATGTTTGTGTCTCTTTCTCTCTCCCCTTCCTTTCCTCCCTCCCTCTCTCTAAAAATCAATCTAGGGAAATATCCTCCAGTGAGGATTAACAAAAAGTAAATTAAAAAAATAAAGAAATAAGATCATTTTTATTGTGGTGAATGTGCATAATAAATTTACCATTTTAACCATTGATGTATATATTTCAGTGGCATTAAGTACATTCATAATGTTGCCTAGCCATTACCACTATCCATTTCCAGAACATTTTCTTTTTTTTTTTTTAATATATTTTATTGATTTTTTACAGAGAGGAAGGGAGAGGGATAGAGAGTTAGAAACATCGATGAGAGAGAAACATCGATCCGCTGCCTCCTGCACACCCCCTACTGGGGATGTGCCTGCAACCAAGGTACATGCCCTTGACTGGAATCGAACCTGGGACCCTGGAGTCCACAGGCAGACGCTCTATCCACTGAGCCAAACCAGTTAGGGCCAGAACATTTTCATTATCCAAAACTGAAACTCTGCTCTGTTAAACAATAATTCTTCATTTCTCCCCACCCCACCCCCAACCTCAGTAACCTCTTTCTCTCTCTATGAATTTGCCTATTCTAGGTACTTCATAAATGTGGACAGATAATTGATTTTTAACGAAAGTTTAATTGCTTTCTTGCCTACAAGTATAAGCCTGGGTGAAGGAGAGCTATCATTAATTGGGTGTCTTGACATGACAAGCCAAGGTCACACTCAGATTTCCTGGGTTTATCTCAAGCAATCAGAAATTATATTTATAAACTTTGGTTTCATGGAATCGTAAAGATTCATTTCATCCTAATTATTTTTATCATGACCTATGTATTCATAAATGGGAACTGATTAGTTGGTGATATTCAATCTGATTTTTTTATTAAAAAATTAAGCATCTTTTTAACGTGGATACAAAAGTTGTCTTTATTCTTTTTTAATAATTTTTTTGTTTTTTACTTATAGTTGACATACAACATTATATTAGTTTTAAATATACAACATAACGATTTAAACACTTATATAACTTATGAAGTAACCATGTGATAATAACATTATACATAGTTATTACAATGTTACTGACTATATTTCCTAAGTTGTACTTTACATCCCCGTGACTGTTTTTACAACTAGCAATTTGTACATAATAAGCAACTTTTTAAAAATTCCCATCTCAGTTATATCATTCTAAGGTTTTTCCGTAATATCAGGGCCTAGCAGAAAAAAAAATGAGAAGATTATTATTAAAATGGTTCCAAAATTCAAGCACAGAGGACTTAGGGCTTTATAGTTTCTTTTTATAAAAGGCATCTACTTTAAGCCATCGCAAATGTGAAATTTCAGATCATCCTGTCCACAATACTTAGTACTTGGCTTTTTCTAGATGCCCCAATGAAGCAAAGAACTCCTTCAGTGCCCAGCATACCACTCTGGGGAGGAAGTCTCTTCATCTGGTCTAGAGCAGGACTTCAGGCACCTGTGCCAGAGGCCCAGAAAAGGCCACCACTTGGAATACAGAGCAAAGAAATAATTGTTTTATTTTAACCATATTCCTCAAACTTCAGGCCAACAATGTGTGACATACTCACTACCTTTATTGCCTGACTGTCTAACAACCCATCAGGAATATAGGATGAGAGACAACATGTAATTATGCGTTTTGTACAAAACTATGGAACAAATAGAACTACCCTTACTTAACCTTACATTGTAAATTCTTTATTTATTTTTTGTTGATCATCACCTGAAGATACTTTTTCCATTGCTTTTCAGGGAGGGAGGAAGGGAGGGAAGGGGGGAAACATCAATGTGAGAGAGACACATCAACTGCTTGCCTCCCAATCTCAGCCGATAGGGCGTGGGAAGCAAACTGCAGCCCAGGTAAATGCCCTTGACTGGAAATTGAACCTTGTGACCCCTCTGTGCACAGGCCAGTGTTCTAACCACTGGGAAACACCGGCCAAGGCTATAAAATTGTTTTTTATATCTGTTTCCCTGAGGTTGGACCACTGTATTGTGATAAACCATTGGCCAATTAGGTCTTCCTTTTTCATTTGTATAAAATATTTTTTTTTTCTAGCTTCTAATTCTCAAATCTCTAAGGGCCCTTCTGATAACTCACATCAATCACTGTTTGAAGTTAACCCCTGGATGCTATAACTCTGTCACAGACCTTCTTTGTAACTTGGCATTATTTATCTCAAAAGCTTCACTTTCCATACTACTGTTCATTGAGCTTAAAACCAGGATCATAATACCACCTGTAGAAAAAAGAAATGGCGAGTCAGTGGATCTGTTTCCTTACTCCTATCTGGATGGGAAAATGTCTTCGTACTCTCCCTTCTGCATTCTCCCTTTTGGTTCCCGGCCCAAATGAAGAATTGCTCTTCTTGGTAGCATCCATGTCTGCCAAGAGGAACGCTCCTGCGCTGCCTTTGAAGTGGTGGAGCACATTCCTGGTGTGCTCAGAGGATCTGGCTCCCTGGAGGCTCCCAGGAGTCCCCACCCACACCTTCTTTGGAAACTTCTTTTCCTAAAGTTGTACTCAGACATCTATCAGTATGCAGAGGAGACATCCTTCCTGCAAAAAGCTTGTTTTTCCTCCCAGTTGTGGGGAAGGTTGTGAAGGGGAAGTAGGAACTAGGTATAATATTGGCAAAAATGTTTTGAGCACCTTAGATAAAAATGTTTGATAAGTACAGTCTTATTTTTATTGCCTCATTATACTGTTCGTTGGAGAATGTGTTTCCTTTGGTCACCTGCCAATGAGAAAGATTAGCCTTTTCCTGAATCTAGAATTGTTTCTTTAACTAGGTATGTTGCTAGAATAAGGTAAATACTGCTGAAATGAACAAATCAAGATTGGAACATGGCCATGCTCACTTCTACTCACTGTCCTTTCCAGTTCGTGGACAGCTGCTGCAATCAATACGAGCAAGGTTTTGCCGGGCTCGCTTTCCTCACCTAGTCTAAGCTGGAGTATTTTCAGTTTAGTTCTTTCTTTCTGATGTCCAAGACTTTAAAGGATTCGCCCCCTCCCGTTGCCCCATTTGTTTCTGTGTTGTGGCATTTAGTAGGAAATAGTTTTTCATTTAAATGACTCTTCTGTGATGAAGAGTCATTTTTGAAATTTTTATACCTTGTATCTTCTAGTTTCTATTTTAGTCCAGAGTAGTTATAGTTTCTTTTTCTTTGAGGCTAAATGTCAAGTTTTGGATTTTTTGGTTTTATTTTTTGCCATCTCTCAAATTTGTTCCCAGTTTACAGCAAAAGAAGCTACTAGCATATTTCTGTATCAGCAGCTAGTTTGATCTTTGCCTTAATGTGTTTGTATTGATCTTGAGTGTATCTTTTGGCTCTGGGAATTCTGAATTAAAGTCTTTAACCCATCATTAGCTCATCTCTATCGCTTCAAACAAAAAGGAAACAAACTGCAGTGTGAAGGACTGAGGTCACACATGAGGGCAAATTTATTAGAGATTATGTATTTCAATGTCATACTGAGTTCGTAAGCAGTATTTCAGGATGCCCTTCCCTGGGGTTATTTGTTTTTAATAGAATAAAGTCCGGCTATGAGGAATGAATTATGTGCATTATGTTTGAAAGTATGAGATGAACAAATTATCTCTTGAAGTCACTTATTCTTTAGAACAAATAGTTGCATTTTGTTCTGAGGGAAGTTTAACGTTGGTTTAATTGGGAGAATTAAACAAGCCCAAGGCTAGTCTACAGAGAAAAGCCCTTTTAGATAGTATTTTTTATTGAGTTTGCCAACCTCTAATCCCCACTCAACTTATGGTAAGTTCCAAGTATGGATAGTCCTAAGATGTGGTCAGTTTCCATAACTTCTAAATAAAATATGAATTTCTCATGTTACTTGAAGACTGTTTGTGGGAGGTCTTATTTGGGACTCTGCGTCTTCTGAAGAGCAACTCATGGTTTAATATGTCTCCTCTGAACCCTACTGAAATGGTGGTGCTCATCTTACAAAAGAAAACATTTGTGTACCTCCCTATATGGTATTCTATGCTACCTAAGCCATTTGCTTGTGAAACTGTAAACTCTAGGACAATAGCCTGCTTCTCTTCCTCTCTCCTCATCAGTCAATTCTTATTTGTTAGTGCCTTCCTTTGCTTGTCCGCTGTCAGACAGAGAAAGGGCTCAGCAGAGGCAGAAAAGCCTTTATAAATTTTTCTTTAGCAGGATACCATGATCCTAAATTAAAGTAGGAACCAAAAAACATAAGGTCTAGAAATCCCCAGAGTGACCTTGTATGACAGATAAAATTTTATATGAAGAAACGTCGATCCCTGTGACCTAAATTAAGCTACCTAATCTCTCGTTGTCATTATTTCTCTGGTTGTAGAAGGGGAATGGCAATACCAATCACTCTCTTCCTCTGGAGTTTGGAAGAAATTTAATGAGATAATGGCCTTAGTTCTACTCTTACAAGGGATATATTGTTGCGTTTTAGGAGAGTGAACTATTTGGGGGTCCCCTAAGGGACCTGAAAATCTATTACCTCTTCCAGCACTAAAATAGAACTATTGTAAAAAGCTAACCCATTGCCAAAAAGTAAGCTATTTATTCTGTGGCTAGATCAGGTCCAATGTGAGGACAAGGGTTTTGATGTCTTCTTGGGAAGAACTATCGCTAGATAGGCACAGAGATGACCTTTTTTCTTTCTTTTAAATCAGAACAGAGGTATAATTGTGTTTGATGGTTCTCTTTGGGAGAATATTAGATTCAATCCTGAAACACATTAAATCAGATGATTTAAAAGTCTCTAGAACATGCATTCTCAATGGGAGCAATATTGTCCTCCCCCCCCCAAAAAAAATTAGATATTACAGTGGTTTGTGGCCCCCAGAACAATACACACACACACACACACACACACACACACTCACTCGCAGTATATATATGTATATATGGTATTAAAATTTCATGGAGGTGGGCACTTAGACAAAATGTCTAAAAAGGTAGGTATGGGGGCAATAATGAAAGAAAAAAATGGTTGAGAAACACTGCTGTAATCTAGGGCAAGGATTTGGTTGTCAGTTATTCTCGCAGATATGTTGCCCGTAAGCATCGGTGAGCTGCAGATTGTCAGGCTGGATACACATTGCTATTGATCCCTTCAGTCCAACAGGAACTGAGTTCATAGAAAACTTGAAAGAGATGAAATTCATACCCTAAGGGATGATGATCTCAGACAGACAACTCAAACATAAAATCTACCCGTTAGAACCAATACTTTGTACTTAAATAAATGTGGTTAAATCTTTAAGGTAAGAGATTCCTTTTTTCTCCTGCCTATTTAGCCTTACAGAAAGGCACGGCACATCAAGGATAGGCATGATCTTCAAAGTACTTCACAGAAAAAGCCAGATTGGGAGAAAGGAGAGGGTGTGGACCCCGCAGGCAGGAAGGGAATAATTATCTAAATAGTAATGTAAAGGGCAAAGCAGCAAAGACAAGAAATAGTGGGAATTGACATTTAAGAATGGAAGAAATTTTAAGTTTGATGTGTTGCTCTTGATATTCATAAACACTTGTATATCCAAAGTATTTTTCCTTCCATCTTTTTCACATGTCTTATGTAGTTTTTCATGCCTTTTGAATGGGTGGGATGACCCAAAATTGGCTTGCTATATACTCTGAAATTTGGAAAAGACTCTGTATTCTGTTAGGCCTAGAAGCCCTAAAATAATAGAATGATGATCTTTTTTAAATATATATTTTTTCCTCCGTCTCTGGCTCTTTGTTGCTTAATCATCCTATTCTTTGATAATCATAACCATAACATGGAGGAAAGAGAAACTGATTATTCCTGTCTGCTTATCCATTTCATGATGATGCCCTGGACAACAAGTACTCTTTCTCCAAGCCAACCATTTGCTAAGAATTAGTTGCTGTGAGCATTTAACTGCCTTACAGAAATCTATCCTAGTCCTGATAATTGATTTCTTCAGATCATAGAAGAAAATGAAATTGATTGGAGAAGGGCCTTCAATGCTCTGATACCCATGGGGCCCACTCATCTCCATGCCCACCCCAACTCCGAAATCTAACATATTGTCTCTTTCAAAGCTCCTCAGATCCCCACCCTTCAGCTACTCTTTGTTACCCACTCGGTGGGTGTAACCAAACCTCAGTCACACCATGGCCCCAGCAGCTGGGCTTCTCTCTCTCCCCCATCACATTGCAGGCATTCTTTTCACATCACTTTGTCCCCTCTGCTGCATTCCCTCATTGGCATCATTCCCTCTGTGCAACCTTCTGTTTCAAGGGACAGGAGTTTGCCAAGGAGATGCTGGCAGAGAGGGTTCAGTACTCTCCTTTCTATCTGAAGAGCCCACTGTCACTCATTAGCATATGAGAAGAATGGTTGTAAATAAACATCAAATGAGGTTAAGGAGCTGCAGCTCATCAATATTAATGAAGTCCACCTCACAGTCTTGGAGCGAAATACTGATGGCTCTAATCACAAGAAGCAGTTTCATAAGGGAAGGAAGGGTTAGAGTCAGCCTTCAGATGAATGTTTGTCATCCCCCAACCCCAGGAATGCTGCAGAGAAAGGCTGTCTGATACCAGATCTGTGCTTGCAGGGCCCTTCCTGTGTTCCGATTACATCTGTTTGTCTAAACAGGTGGAAGGCTAGAGGAAGAAGGCTGTATCTGTTAAAGCAGTCTCTGGGGTGGGAAAACTCCAGGTCAATCTGCAGTTCCCAAATCAAAAATGAGGTCTCAGAGTACTAAGATTTGATTTCTCATTGTCCCTTTCATTAGTAACCCCATGGAACTCAAACTCTTGTTTCTAATGCACTGATGGAAGATCTGGAGACCTAAGCCCACCTAATAAGGGGACAAAGAAACTCCAGTCTCATGGAGCTCACGTGCCAACTCCCGTGTAGGCCCCCCCCACAGAGCCATGTTTGATTCATGAGCCTATATTCAGAAGAGTAATAAGTATAGCTGTCATTTATTGAGCACTTACTGAGTCCCAGGCACTGTACTAAATATTTTTGAAGTTAAGTAGTCCTTAATGATAATTTTGAGAGGCGGATTCACAGGTGAGGGAAGTGACACAGAATTTATGTAACATCTCTAAGATCACACATGAAGCAAGTAACACCTAGATTTAACTTAGAGTTCATCTGGTGTGGCTCAGTGGTTAAGCATTGACCCATGAATCAGGAAGTCACGGTTCAATTCCTGGTCAGGGCACATGTCTGGATTGTGGGCTCTAGCCTCAGTAAGGAGTGTGCAGGAGGCAGCGGATCAATAATTCTCTCTCATTGTTGTTTCTCTCTCCATCTCCCTTCCTCTTTCTGAAATAAATAAGAATATATTTTTAAAAAGAAAGGTATATCTAACTTAAATAAGGCTCTTGACCGCTGCACTCTCTGGCATCTGAGTCAATAACACATAATATGTGAGCTTTTGTGCTCTTCCTGTTTTATAAGATTAACATCCTTTCTTCTCAAAACATAAAGTAGTTCTCTGAAAGTAGAACCAGATGACTTTAGAATTAATTTTTAAAAAATCAGCCCTAGCTGGTTTGGTGCAGTGTATAGAGTGTTGGCCTGGGGACTGAAGGATCCCAAGTTCGATTCCGGTCCAGGGCATATGCCAGATTGCAGGCTCAATCCCCAGTAGGGGGCATGGAGGAGGCAGCCAGTCTATGATTCTCTCTCATCATTGATGTTTCTATCTCCCTCTCCCTCTCCCTCCCTCTCTGAAATCAATTAAAAAAAATATTTTTTTTAATCAAAGCACCTGTTTGAAACCATTTTTAGCAAGTAAACTTTCACTAGATGTGTTTTTCTTTGGATATAAATTTGAGGCAATGGTATGTGTGCTTTGAGTGTGTGTGTGTGTGTGTTAGGTAACAATGATACTGATTTATCCCCTTTACCAGGCCAGTTGCTTTTATGATGAAGCATATACGTTGCATGAGGTCAGTGACTATGGAACACAAAGAAGCCGCCTGGCTCTCATGGCTGCTTTGAGCCTATGATCTTAGCCTCAATGACACTATTTTCAACAGTTGAACCTTGGTTTATTGCCTAAAGTTCATACTATCAGCTTCTTTATCTATGATTTCCTGGGGGAGGGGGGGGTGGGAAGGAGAACCTGATGCTGCGTCAAATGGTTGTTATTGCAAATGCCACACCTGATTATTTTTAAAGAGTAGCGCTTAGTGAAAGGATCTGCTAGTGAAACAGCCACTTATCTTTCCTCCTTGAAAACTCAGGGACCTTACTTGGTAATTTTTACTTAGGCAAAGCGCCCAGGAATGTTTCCGCAGAATAGCACCCAAAGCCCACCCATGCAGGAGCCCTTCCTGCCACCAAGGTAACCAAGACTGGGAAGCAATTGAAACCGGGCCTTCCTTTCCCAGGCCTGTGGCTGTCAGCTTGGCTCAGAAAGAGGCAGACTGATGACTTTGTCTCCTCACCCAGTCACACTACCACACAGTTCTCATTTGAGCCTGCAGTCACATGGCGATGCTGCTTATGGCCAAACAAGGATGCGCTGTTTCCAGTTCTTTGCACCCTGGGCTTGGCCTGGGCATCCTTAGTTGAAACCATCAGGGCCCCCAAACCCTGAAGCTTTTCCAGGAACAAATCGCATGCAGTGGTGGAGAGGAGGAGCTGGGCTGTGCAGCGAAGCAGTGGATGGTGTGCAGTCAGGATGTTTGCGAGAGCCAAGGGGTTAGTTCATTGCTGCTTTGTATACTCGGGCGCACCAGAAAACTCAGATTAATAGGCTGTTTATTCTTCAGCATGTTCCTTGAATCAAAGGCTTTGGATGGTATTATTAAAGGGTGTTTGTGAGAGCGCCCTGGAACCCTCCTCCTGGGCTCCGCTCACTGAAGAGGAACGATTGAGTCCTTTCATTTCCTGGGCAGCACCCCTCACGCTCATTGCTCACTAGAGTATAAAGGTCTGCAGAACCTTTGTTAGAAACAGAATCTTTTGTTCTGTCTTTATGAGGTCCCATTACCCACAGCACCTTGGTCTGTCGGAGTCTAATTATTTAATGTTCTTGCCTTTGAGCTACCTGCACCTGATGAATGCAGTCCCCTCTACCTCGGGGAGTTTTTGTCTGGCGTCTTGGAGGGTTTTTTGTGGTATTTTGTTTTGGTGGCTCTATTTAGCAGGAGTTCTCTGTTTGGGCAGGATGGTCGTCTATTTTTTCATGGTGGTTTAAAGGAATTTTGCCCGGAAGGAAGGAAACATCCACCTGAATCCTATTCTGTGAAGCAAATGAAGTTTTTTGTTGGTGTTTTGTTTTTTTGGCTATTAGAAGATTTCCCTGAAATGCAATGAAGCATCTTCAAACCTTGGTATATTGAATCATGAAAGAATTACTTCCTCCACTACCACCCCCTGCAGTAGAGATTTATATTGAGGAAAGTAAAAAAATCAGGAGGGAAACTGCTTCTCCACTCCCCTTCCAACTCCCTTTCAGCAGCAGCATGCTAGCACATGATAGTCACTGTACCCTGTTCCCTCTGGCAGTTATCCTTTTCCTGTGGCCTGGAAAATACTTTGTTTCAGGCCTTCCACAACGTGTGTGTGTTGGGTGGTGGGGGGGCGTGCCTTTGACGCAGAGGCATCCAGTTTATGGCAGAGGTGCTGGAAGCTCACTAGTCACTATAAACAATGCAAACAGTCAGCACGTTATGGGCACCCATATATATCAGACAAATGCAGTACAAATCCTAAGCAATAGTTCTGAATCTGGCACAACCCTTGATGACACAGCCAGAGGCCAGAAAATGAAATTGAGGTCATATATCTGGGGTTAGAACTCGAGAAACCATCTGGCATCCCACAGCCCAAGGTTTCCCCCAAGGAGGTACACCTTGGAGCATTGGGAGTCCTCTCATCCAGAAGATGCTGTCCCCTCATGTCCCTCCAAAACCAGCACAGCTGTGTGGATGAGGACTATTTGCCATATATACACTGAGACCAAGATATATATACACACCCTGGCTTTTCGCCTGGTTCCTTCTGTGAAGTCCATCTGCTTATCCAGTTCCAAATCCCAGAAGGCAGTCACCAAAAAGTAGTGAGAAGGGACAGAGTTTTTTTCTTTCTTTCTAGATAAACATGTTCCAATGAACAAAACAGATTTTACAAACGCATTCCATCTAGTAAATCTCACCTAACAGCTGTGTGAGAATGGCTTGGAGGAGAAGAGGATGAGGCGTGGGGGGTCTCAGGACTTGATTAGGAGAATTAAAAAGTTCAGAACTCCACAAGGCATGGGCAGTTCTTGCTAGATGGAAGTCAACTGCTTTTCTTCATTCTATCCCCTCATGCCAAACCTGGGGTGTGTGGGGGGCTTGCCAAAGATAAAAGTCTGGCTGCAAATGGCAGCTTCTTTCGCAACATGCCCTGTGTTGGTGAGTGTGCTCTCCTCCTCTGCCGTCCTAACACTCCTCTGGAGTCAGACAATGGAACACTGCCCTAGGGCTGCCCATCTACCCACCCGTCTCTGCTTCACAGGTACTCCTTTAGCTAAGACAGTGAAGGACTGAGCATGGATCAAATCCACAGAGCATGGATTCTGCAGATCAGGGACAAGCACAAGAAATTGACCTTATGCCTCAGACGTGGCTGGATATTGTGTGTCTCAGTTCAATGTCGATTGGCTCACTATACCATTCAGGAGTTGTTTTTAAAAATGTTCTCCTCGCTCCTCATTTGCGGGTCAGATGCTTTGGATAATCCAGTGGAATTCTCTTTGCTTGACTGCTGGTTGCTGCCAGACACAGAGTGCTAAATCCTGTCATTGGTGACTTGAAATGGTGATGTGTGAAACAGTGCTGCAATTTGGACATCCTGCATTCATTCACACAGACTGCTTTGCCAATTAACCACAGCAGTGAAATGCAGCAACCAAGGGGAATAAAGCAGTTTCTACAGTCCTTGCCTTACCTTCACCCTGGGACCAGAGTGCTTATGCTCCCACCTTCCCCCAAAGCTAATATGTGTCTCCAGTAATCCGTCAGCCTTGGAATTCTGTTTTGTTCAGTATTATGCCTTTCTCAGGCCTCGCAGCACGTGTTTTAACAGATTGTAGCGGTGGGAGACATAGAACTAGCACGCATGTGAGAATAGGAAAGTGAGAAACAAACTCTCCTGCTGCTGGTTCCCATCTCCAGTCTTTGCATTTGCTATTCCCCTTACCCCAGATGGCGTGCCTGGCTCCTCATCTGGCTAGGTCTCAGCTCAAAGGACATTTCTCTAAGAGCTTATCCTTGCCTCCCATCTAATGCCCCACCCTCGGTCACTTGATATCACATCACCCTATTTTACTTATGTCACTGCCTTATCGCTTTCTACAAGTATTTTATTTTTGTCTACTTGTTTATTGTTTATCTCTCCACACTCCCCCACGCACACTAGAATGTAAGGCCCATATAAAGAGGGATTTTTCTCTGCCTTATTCACTGCTATTCCCACAGAACCTAGCACTTAATATGTATTAATTGAATAGGTATGAATGTAGCAATTAAGAACTTCCAAAGCAAATATATGGTTATTATCAGGAGATGAAAGGGCAAACAGGCAAATAATTTGAAGAATGAAATAAAAGTACCAGGTTTCCCATATTCACTTTCAAAATGTTTATTTATTTATTTTTTTATTGATTTTGAGAGAGAGAGAGAGAGAGAGAGAGAGAGAGAGAGAGAGAGATAACAACCTTGGCATATTGGGATGATGAACTAACCAACTGACCTATCCGGCCAGGGCCTCATAATAGTTCTAATTACAAGTTGAAAGTGTTGAGTCAAGATCACATAAATTGAGTAGTTCTTCATTTCTTCTGATTCAGACTACACTGCTCCCTACTGAGCAGGTTAAGTCAGGGTCACGGAGACCAAGTACAACACTCCTCCTTGCCAAGCTGGCATAACTGAGGCCACAGAGGACGCCCAGTTCCAGATTTCCACTGGAAAGTGCCTAGCTTTGCTTCCTCCAGGGCAGGTGCCAGAGGAAACTAGCACACCCATTTCAAACCGTGGAAAGCCCAGCCTGAGTGTCTTCATCCAGCCTTTAGTACATTCTTGCCTGCCTCTGCTTCCCAAAGAGGGCACATTCCCCTGCGAAGCCCAGGGCCCCGCAGCTCTTTCTGATGTGAGAGATGGAGGGTGAGTGGGTGTGTCTTGGATTTGACCTGCCCAGTTGTGACACCATATGACCCAGAGAACTTGTTTAGCCTCGCAGACACATGACACTCACTCCTCAGAACTCCTCTGCCCAAATGAGAAGTATTAGCTTCTCAGAAGTTATCCTTTGTCTTGTTGGGGCAAGATCAGTGCCTGGTGTCATGAGAGAGATATTAAAGATTAAAGAGCCTCCCCCAGGAAAGGGGATAGTTTTGCCTGAATCTTTTAAGTTGTTTTTCCCCCCATACAAGTGCATTCATGTTGCTGGGCTCCCTGACTTACTCCCCGGCCGTTTGTAGTTATTATTCTCATGACTTTGTGGTCTCATTGATATCAGAATGTGTTTCAACAGCTGTAGGTGATGCTTCCATGCTCCACTGCTTTTTCTCTTACTTGCTAATGACTCTTCTGTTGGTTTCAGCCTTTAGCCAAGCCCACCTCATCCACACCCCACTCGTCCTTTTATTGATGCTGTGTTGACTTTGTGTGTCTCTGTTAGTTCAGTTTTCTGAGCACCTGCAGGGAATTAACCATCTCTGCTTGCTGCTGGGGATCACCCAGGGCCTTTGATCTATTTGATTTCTATACTTTTGGAAATGTTGAAGGACTCTTTAGCTTCACCAAAATACATAAAAGGTGCTGTAGTTTCTGTAGCCTGACCTTCCAGACTAGCTCTGCTTAGGGATCAGAAGATAGTAATGTAAATAACAGATGTAGATATCATTCATTAAATGTTTACTATGTATCAAATACTGTTATGATCATTTAACATAACTATATCATTTAATTCTTAACTTATAGGCCTAAAGGCCATACACATGAACTAACCCCAATTATTTCTCTAACCTCCTCTCTTTTTCCTTTCTTCCCGGTTCTCTTAGCTCCAGTTATCCTGCTTCTGTGCTGTTCCTCTGACCCAGTAGGCATGCTCCCTCCTTAAAGTCTTTGCAGTGGCTGTTCCCTCTGCCTGGAATGCTCTTCCCTCAGATGTCTGCCTAATCTTCAAATCTTTACTTAGGTGTCTATCACCTTCTCCATGAAACTTACCTAAACTACTCTATATAAATTGTACCACCACTACCAACTCATACTCCCTCCCCAACTTGCTCTCTTCTATTTTTTCTTACTATTATTTTAACTTACTATATAGCTTATTTATTTAGTTAATCATTTATCATCTGTATTCTCCAATATAAGGTAAGCTTCATGAGGGCAAGAAGCTTGTCTGGTTCCTAATGCATCCTAAGCACCTAAAAACAATATCTGGCACATGGTAGATGTCCCATAATTCCTGATGCATGAATGAAGTTTGCCCTTCCTCTGCGAAGCTCAGGGCCCCTCAGCTCCCTGTCTCCCTCTCCCTTCCTTTTTCTCTAAAAATCAGTAAGAAAATGTCCTTGGGTTAAGATTAAATATCTAATCTAATAAAAGAGTAATATGCAAATTGATCCTCACTCTGTTACACCTCAGCCACGCTCACCAGCCAAACCACACCCACCAGCCAATCAGAGTGAAT
Source organism: Murina feae (assembly GCA_004026665.1). Classification (NCBI taxonomy): domain Eukaryota; kingdom Metazoa; phylum Chordata; class Mammalia; order Chiroptera; family Vespertilionidae; genus Murina; species Murina feae. The sequence goes on from PVJC01024116.1 coordinate 23,796, forward strand.
GTATGCAAATTAACCCAGCCAAGATGGTGGCCGGCAGCCAAGGAGCTAGAGCAAACAGGAGGCTTCTGTTGCACCAGCGATGGAGGAAACTGCCTGCCTAGGCAGTCTTTGTTGCTCAAGGCAACAAAATTTCAATTATAGAAGATAAATAAACCCAGAAACCTGATTCCAGCCAGCCTCGCTGGAACGTTGGGTCAATGGGAGCTGTGGCCAGCCTGCAAACAGCCATCAGCCCCTCACCCAGGCTGGCCAGGCACTCCAGCGGGAACCCTACCCTGATCCAGGACACCCTTCAGGGCAAACCAGACGGCCCCCTCCCATGCACCAGGTCTCTATCCTCCTATATAATAAAAGGGTAATATGCAAATTGACCCTAACAGCAGAACCACTGGGAATGACTGGTCACTATGACACACTGACACCAGGGGGCAGATGCTCAATGCAGGAGCTGCCCCTGGTGGTCAGGGCAATCCCATAGGGGGAGCTCTGCTCAGCCACAAGCCAGGCTGATGGCTGCCAGTACAGCAGTGGTGGTGGGAGCCTCTCCTGACTCCTCAGCAGCACTAAGGATGTCTGACTACAGCTTAGGCCTGCTCCCTGCTGGCAAGTGGACATCCCCTGAGGGCTCCCGGGCTTCTAGTCTAATCTAATAAAAGAGTAATATGCAAATTAACCCTCACTTCATTACACCCATAAGCCATCCCCACCAACCAATCAGGAGAAGATATGCAAATTAACTCAACTAAGATGGCGGCAGCCATGGAGCTGGAGTTGCCCCGGGCAATGGAGGAAGCCAGGGCCCTGTGGGCCCTGAGCTATACTCAAGGCAACAAATTTTCTATTATAGAAGTTAAATAAATCCCAGATACCTGCTTCTAGCCAGGCACCTCAGTAGGGACCCGAACCCTGAAGGGGCTGTGGGCAGCCTGAAAATGGCCCTCAGCCCTCACCCAGGCTTGCCACACCCCAATGGGGTGAGGGTCCCCACTGGGGGACTTGGCAAGCCTGCAAACATCCATCAGCCCCTCACCCAGGCTGGCCAGGCACCCAGCAGGTGGACATCCCCTGAGGGGTCCCAGACTGCGAGAGGGCACAGGCCAGGCTGAGGGACCCCCTCCCCCCCAGTGCCCAAATTTTTGTGCACTAGACCTCTAGTATATATACATATATGAAGATTAATAGGGAGTAAGGCAAGGGTTACTGTTTTAAATACTATGGCCAGGGGAGGCTTTACTGGTATGATGGTATTTGAGCAGAAACCTGAAGAAGGTAAGATAAGCAGGTATCTAGGGGCAAAGGGTATAGCAGGTACAATAGCCTGAGTCATGAGCGTGTTTTACCTATTCTAGGAACAGCAAACCAGTGTGGTTGGAATGGTCTGAGAGAGGGGTGATTAGAAGGAGATAGAGTTAGGGCAATAATAGGGGCCCTCATTGTGGAGAGCCTGAGAAGGAAGAAGTATCCTTCTTTATAAATGAGAAAAACTAGGGTTCAAAAAATTTTATCCATGCCACATAGTCAGGAAATAACAGAGACATTTTGAACCTTGTCTTAATTCCAAATTTCATTTTCTTAGCTGGTATGTGTGCTACACTAGAAAGCAATGACATGGGTTTCATAGCATACCCACTCTTCTACCAAGTTATATGCTACCTACCTGATTCAAATTATGTCCTACCTGTTCTTTATGCTGCTGCCTCACCACAGAGAATTACAATGAAAGAATCCCAGAATGTTAGACAAGATTATTGAGACAAGAAGTTTACACATTTTTTAATAGTTCTGAATGGTCTTGCTTTTTTTCAGACCCTTTGATGTCTTCCCACTGCTTATACTTTTGTTTGTTTTTCTAATTATTTGAATAGGTTGTACATGAATGTGATAAAAGGTCAGAAGGGTACACAATCTAACATACTTTAAAATAAATTTAACTTTGTCTAACTGACCCTGATTATCTACATGTGAAGCTTGACAGAGGAAGAAACAGAGGCATAAAGAGTTGGTGCCCAG
>PVJC01024117.1:0-25807 GCA_004026665.1 Murina feae
ACTAAGCAAGGAATAGAAAGCTTATTGGAAAAAATAATAACAGAAAATTTCCTGGTTATAGGGAAAGGCTATCTCACATAAACCCAAGAAGCCTACAGAGTTCCAACAAAAATGAACCCTAAAAGACCAATGCCAAGGCACATTATAATTAAATTGGCAAACACCAATGACAAAGAAAGAATCTTAAAAGTGGCCAGAAAGAGACAGAAAGTAACATACAAAGGCTCTCCAATCAGACTGGCAACTGATTTCTCAACAGAAACACATCAGGCAAGAAGTGAATGGAATGAAATATACAAAGTCATGCAAAGGAAGGGTCTGAATCCAAGAATACTGTACCCAGCAAGGCTATCAATCAAAATTGAGGGTGAAATTAGGAGCTTCTCAGACAAAAAAGGACTAAGGGAGTTTGTCACTACCAAACCAGCAGTGCAAGAAATGTTAAAGGGCCTACTGTAAAAAATAAAAAATAGGAAACAAAGAAGGAACACAGGGGTAAAGAATAAAAATGGCAACAAGCAAGTATTTATCAATAATAACTTTAAATGTAAATGGATTAAACGAAGCAATCAAAAGACATAGGGTAAATGAGTGGATAAGAAAACATGACCCACATACCTGCTGTTTACAGGAAACCCACCTCAGAAAAAAAGATGCACACAGACTGATGGCGAAAGGATGGAAAAATGTTTTACAGGCCAATGGAAATGAAAAAAAAGCTGGGGTAGCAATACTCATATCTGACAAATTAGATCTCAAAGTGAAGGACATAAAAAGAGATAAAGAAGGCCACTTCATTATACTAAAGGGAGCCATTCAACAAGAAAAAATAACTCTGGTAAACAAATATACACCCAATATAGGAGCACCCAAATACATTAAAAAACTTCTGGAAGATATCAAGGAAGAGATGGACAACAATACAATCATAGTGGGGGACTTTAATACCCCACTATCACCATTGGACAAATCCTCTAAACAAAAAATCAGTAAAGAAACATCAATCCTAAATGACTCACTAGAGCAGATGGACCTAATAAACATCTTCAGAACACACTTAACCCCAAAGCCACAGAATACACATTCTTCTCAAGTGCACATGGGTCATTCTCAAAGATAGACCATATATTGGGGCACAGGCAAAGTCTCTTCAAATTCAAGAAAATAGAAATAATATCAAGCATCTTCTCAGATCACAATGGCATAAAACTGGAAATCAAACACAATACAAACAATCCAAAAAAATCAAACACATGGAGACTAAACAGCATGCTATTAAACAATGACTGCGTTACCACAGAGATCAAAGAAGAAATAAAAAACATCATTGCAACAAACGACAATGAAAACATTACAATCCAAAATCTATGGAACACAGTGAAAGCAGTCTTGAGAGGGAAGTTCATAGCTCTACAAACCTACTGTAGAAATCAAGAAACAATGATAATAAATTACCTAACCCTGCAACTCGAAGATTTAGAAAGAGAGCAACAAGAAAAGCCCAGTATAAGCAGAAGGAAGGAAATTATAAAGATCAGAGCGGAGATAAATGACATGGAGATCAAAAAGACAATGCAAAAGATCAATGAAACCAAGAGCTGGTTATTTGAAAGGATAAACAAGATTGATGAACCTCTAGCCAGGCTCACCAAGAAGCAAAGAGAGAGGACCCTAATAAACAAAATCAGAAATGAAAAAGGAGAAATAACAACCAACCCTACAGAAATACAGAGGATTGTAAAAGAATACTATGAACAACTCTATTCCAACAAACTGGACAACCTTGAGGAAATGGACATATTCCTAGAAAAGTACAACATTCCAAAACTCAATCAGGAAGAATCTAAAAATCTCAATAAGCCAATCACTATGGAAGAAATTGAAGCAGTAATAAAAAAGCTATCAGCAAACAAAAGCCTGGGACCAGATGGCTTCACAGGGGAGTTTTACCAAACATTTAAGGAAGATCTAAAACCTATCCTCCTTAGACTATTCAAAAAAATTCAAGAGGAAGGAACACTTCCAGACTCATTCTATGAAGCTAGCATTACCCTAATACCAAAACCAGACAAAGACAACACAATGAAAGAGAATTATAGGCCGATATCCCTCATAAACATAGATGCCAAAATCCTCAACAAAATCCTAGCAAATCGGATCCAACAGTACATCAGAAAGATCATACACCACGACCAAGTAGGATTCATCCCAGGGATGCAAGGATGGTACAATATCTGCAAATCAATAAATGTGATACATCACATAAACAAATTAAAAGATAAAAATCACTTAATCATATCAATTGATGCAGAAAAAGCATTTGACAAAATCCAGTACCCGTTCTTGACAAAAACTCTCAGCAAGGTAGGAATAGAAGGATCTTACCTCACCATAATAAAAGCTATTTTTGACAGACCCACAGCCAACATTATACTCAATGGGCAAAAATTTAAGCCATTTCACCTTAGAACAGAAACAAGACAGGATTGCCCACTCTCACCACTCTTGTTCGGCATAGTACTGGATGTATTAGCCATTGCGATTAGACAAGAAGAAGATATAAAAGGCATCTAAATTGGAAAAGAATAGGTAAAAGTGTCCTTATTTGCAGATGACATGATACTGCACATAAAAAACCCCAAAGACCCCATCAAAAAACTATTAGACTTAATAAATGAATTCTGCAATGCAGCAGGATACAAAATTAACGCCAAGAAATGTATGGCATTTTTGTACACCAATAGTGAATGTACAGAAAGAGAGACTAAAAAAACAATCGCATTTACCATCACACCAAAAAAAACTAAGATACCTAGGAATAAACTTAACAAAGAGGTAAAAGACCTCTACTCAGAAAAACTACAGGACGTTGAAAAAAGATAGAGGAAGACATAAACAGATGGAAGAATATACCATGTTCATGGATTGGTAGAATCAATATCATTAAAATGTCGATACTACCCAAAGCAATCTATAAATTCAATGCAATCCTCATTAAAATACCAACAGCATACTTTACAGACCTAGAACGAACTCTCCAAAAATTCATCTGGAATAAAAAAAGGCCCCGAATAGCTGCAGCAATCGTGAGAAAGAAGAACAAAGTAGGAGGGATCTCAATACCAGATATCAAGCTGTATTATAAAGCCACTGTTCTCAAAACTGCCTGGTACTGGCACAAGAATAGACATATAGATCAATGGAATAGAATAGAGAGCCCAGAAATCGACCCAAACCAATATGCTCAATTAATACTTGACAAAGGAGGCAAGAACATAAAATGGAACCAAGACAGTCTCTTCAAAAAATGGTGCTGGGAAAATTGGACAGATACATGCAAAAAAATGAAACTAGACCACCAACTCACACCATACACAAAAATAAACTCGAATGGATAAAGGACTTAAACGTAAAACGGGAAACCATAAAAATACTAGGGGAATACAAAGGCAACAAAATCTAAGACATATGCCAAAGCGGTTTCTTCACCGATACAGCTCCTAGGGCATTGGAAACTAGGGAGAAAATAAACAAATGGGACTTTATCAATATAAAAAGATTCTGCACAGCAAAAGAAACCATGAACAAAACAACAGGAAAACCTACCGCGTGGGAGAACATCTTTTCCAATGTTATCACTGATAACGGTTTAATCTCCAACATTTATAGGGAACTCATAAAAGTTAACAAAAAGAAGACAAACAATCCAATCAAAAAATGGGCAAATATCTAAATAGACACTTTTCAAAACAGGATATTCAGAAAGCCAAGAGACATATGAAAACATGCTCAAAGGCACTAATCATCCGAGAGATGCAAATCAAAACAACAATGAGTTACCATCTCACACCTGTCAGAATGGCTATCATCAACAAATCAACAAACGACAAGTGCTGGAGAGGATGCAGAGAAAAAGGAACACTCGTGCACTGATGGTGGGAATGCAGACTGGTGCAGCCTCTATGGAGAACAGTATGGAGTTTCCTCAAAAAATTAAAAATGAATTTCCCTTTTGACCCTGTGATCCCACTTCTGGGAATATATCCTAAGAAACCAGAAACACCAATCAGAAAGGACATATGCATCCCTATGTTCATAGCAGCACAATTTACCATAGCTAAAATTTGCAAACAGCCTAAGTGCCCATCAGCAGATGAATGGATTAGAAAACTGTTGTACATCTACACAATGGAATACTATGCTGCTGTAAAAAGGAAGGAGTTCTTAGCATTTGCAGCAGCATGGATGGAACTGGAGAACATAATGCTAAGTGAAATAAGCCAGTCAATGATAGAAAAATACCACATGTCCTCACTCATCTATGGATAATAATAACCATTATAAACTGGTGAACAAAAATAGATACAGAGGCAGAGCAGCATCAAACAGACTGTCAAATTACAGCAACAAGGGCAGGAACATTGGGGGGAGGGTAACAGATTAGCCAAGGGACTTTGGTGCATGCATTTAAGCATAACTAATGGACACAAAACACTGGGGGGTAAGGGAGAAGGGCAGGGGGAAAAAGAGATATATGTACTAATCTTTGTAAAAGTTTACATAATAATAAAAAAATTAAAAAAAAAGCATTAACCAGATTGATGAACCCCTCGCCAAACTCACCAGGAAACTAAGAGAGAGGACCCAAATAAACAAAATCTGAAATGAAGGAGGTGAAATAACAACGGACCCTACTGATATACAAAGTATTGTCAGAAAATACTGCAAACAACTCTACTCCAATAAACTGAACAACCTCGATAAAATGGACACATTCGTAGTAAAATACAAGTTTCCAAAACTCAATCAGGAAGAATCAAAAAACCTGAATAGGCCAATAACTACTGATGAAAAGGAAATAGTAATCCAAAAGCTTCCAGCAAACAAACGCCCTGGACCAGATGGCTTAACACAGGAGTTTTACCAAACATTCAAAGAAAAACTAAACCCAATTCTTATCAGACTATTCCAAAAAATTCAAGAGGAAGGCACACCTCCAAGTCCTTCTATGAAGCCAGCATTACGCTAATCCCGAAACCAGATAAAGACACCACAAAGAAAGAGAATTACAGGTTAATATCCCTGATGAACATAGATGCTAATATCCTCAATGAAATTCTAGCAAACCAGATCCTGTATTACGTTAGAAAGATCATACACCATGACCACGTGGGATTTATTCCAGGAATTCCAGGGTGGTACAATATTCACAAATCAATCAATGATACATCACATAAACAAATTGAGAGAAAAAAATCACATAATCATATCAATTGATGCAGAAAAGGCATTTGACAAAATGCAACACACTTTCTTGATAAAAACTCTCAGCAAAGTGGGAATAGAGGGATCTTACCTCAACATAATCAGAGCCTTATATGACAAACCCACAGCCCACATCATACTCAATGGGTAAAATCTAAAACCATTTCCCTTAAGAACATGGACAAGGCAGGGATGCCCACTTCCACCACTCCTGTTCTACATAGTCCTGGAAGTGCTAGCCAAAGCGATTAGACAAGAAGAAGAAATAAAAGGAATCCAAATTGGAAAAGAAGAATTAAAACTGTCATTATTTGCAGATGGCATGATACTGTCCTTAGAAAACCCTAAAGAGTCCATCAAAAAATTATTAGACCTAATAAATGAATTTGGCAACACAGCAGGACACAATATTAATGCCAAGAAATCTATGGCATTTTTATATGCCAATAGTGAACTTCCAGAAAGAGAAATTAAAAAAAAAAATCCCTTTTACCATTGCACCAAAAAAATTAAGATACCTAGGAATAAACTTTACCAAGGACATAATAGGCCTATACTCGGAAAACTACAGAACATTGAAAAAAAGAGATAGAGGAAGACATAAACAGATGGAAGAACATACCGTGTTCATGGATTGGTAGAATCAACATAATCAAAATGTCCATACTATCCAAAGCAATCTATAGATTCAATGCACTCCGCATTAAAATACCAACAGCATATTTCACAGATCTAGAAAGACCTATTCCAAAATTCATCTGGAATTAAAAAAACAAACAAAACCAAATAGCTTCGGCAATCCTGAGAAAGAAGAACAAAGTAGGAGGGATCTCAATACCATATATCAAGCTGTATTACAAAGCCACTGTTCTCAAAACTGCCTGGTACTGGCACAAGAACAGACATATAGACCAATGGAATAGAATAGAGAGCCCAGAAAATGACTCAAACCACTATGCTCAGTTAATATTTGGCAAAGGAGGCAAGACCATACAATGGAGCCAAGACAGTCTCTTCAACAAATGGTGCTGGAAAATTTGGTTAGACACATGCAAAAAGATAAAACTAGACCACCAACTTACACCATACACAAAAATAAACTCAAAATGGATAAAGGACTTAAATGTAAGATGGAAAATCATAAAAATACTAGAGGAATGCACAGGTAGCAAAATTTTAGGCATATGCCAAAAGAATTTCTTCACTGACAGAGCTCCTAGGGCAATGGAAACTAAAGAGAAAATAAACAAATGGGACTATATCAAAATAAAAAGATTCTGCACAGCAAAAGAAACCATGAACAAAACAACAGGAAAACCTACCGCGTGGGAGAACATCTTTGCCAATGTTATCACTGATAAAGGTTTAATCTCCAACATTTACAGGGAACTCATACAACTTAACAAAAGGAAGATAAGCAATCCAATCTAAAAATGGGCAACGGACCTAAATAGACACTTTTTGAAAAAGGACATAAATATGGCTCAGAGATATATGAAAACATGCTCAAATTCACTAATTATATGAGAGATGCAAATCAAAGCAACAATGAAGTACCATCGCACACCTGTCAGAATGGCTATCATCAACAAATCAACAAATGACAAATGCTGGCGAGGATGTGGGGGAAAAGGAACTCTCCAGCACTGCTGATGGGAATGCAGACTGGTGCAGCCCCTGTGGTGAACAGTATGGAGTTTCATTAAAAAACTGAAAATGGAACTTCCATTTGACCCAGTGATCCCACTTCTAGGAATATATCCCAAGAAACCAGAAACACCAATCAGAAAGGATATATGCACCCCTATGTTCATAGCAGCACAATTCACCATAGCTAAGATTTGGAATCACCCTAAGTGCCCATCAGGAGATTAATGGATTAAATAACTGTGGTACATCTACACAATGGAATACAATGCTGCTGTAAAAAGGAAGGAACTTCTACCATTTGCCACAGCATGGATGGAATTGGAGAGCATTATGCTAAGTGAATCAAGGCAGAGAAAGATAAATATCACATGCTTTCACTTATTTGTGGATTATAATGAACAACATAAACCGATGAACATAAACTGATGTAGAGACAGAGAAGCATCAATGAGATGCTCAAAATTCAGAGAGAAAGTAGGGGAGGGTGGGGGTGAGGAGGAGAGATCAACGAAAGGACTTGTATGCATGCATATAAGCATAAGCAATGGATGAGTACCACAAGGGGTCATTTTGAGGGCAGGACTGGTGTATGAGAGGACATTGAGGGGGATAAGGTCATATTTGTAATGTCTTAATCAATAAAAGGAAAACAAAGAAATAGAGTAGCTGAATGAACAAAATAACAAGAACCATACATATGCCATCTAGAAGAGATACACTTCAGATGAAAAGACACACACAGAAACTGAAAGTAAAGTGATTAAAAAATATTTCATGCAATCGAAACAACAACAAAAAAACCTCTGAGGTACCAATAGTTAGTGATATCAGACAAAATAGATTTTTAAATCAAGGTTATTATAAGAGACAAAGAAGGAAATTACATAATGATAAAGGGATCAATCAAACAAGTGGATATAAACCGTGTAAACATTTATCCACCCAACATAGTAGCACCTAAATATATAAAGCAAACCTTGATGGATATAAAGGGAAAGAGTGACAGTAATACAGTCATTGTAAATAATTTTAACACCAACACCCCATGACATAAATAGATAGATCTTCCACATAGAAAATCAACAAGAAAATAGTGGCCTTAAATGACACATTAGAGTATTTCACCAAAAAGCAGCAGAATATACATGGTTTTCAACTTTACAAGGAACATTTCCATTGTCTGGCCAATTTAAGATTAAAGTCGTGCCAAACACCTCTGACACGAAACTATAAATCAACTGCAAGAAATAAACTGAAAAACACACAAAAACATGAAAGGTAAATTACGTGTTACTCAAAAAATGAATGGGTTAACAATGAAATCAAGGCAGAAATCAAAAGGCATTTTGAAACAAATGAAAAAATAAACCCAACAATCCAACATCTATGGGACACAGTAAAAGTAGTCCTAATCTGACGAGGGTTTAATATCAAAAATTTACGAAGATCTCATACAATAATTCAACACTTAAAAATTCCACAAAAAATCCAATTAAAAATTGGGCTGAGAACCTGAATAGATTCTTCTCAAAAGAGGACAGACAGATGACTAATAGGTATATATTTTTTAAAAGCTCAATTTCACTAATAATCAGAGAAATGCAAATTAAAATCACAATGAGATATCACCTCATAACTGTCAGTATCTCAAAAAGATATCTGTGTACCTGTGTTTCTTTTTTAAATTTTTTATTTTTATGTATTTATTGTCTAAAGTTTTACATATGTCTCCTTTTCCCCTGATTCCTCTGCTCAGCCATTCACACCTGGGGCAAGTGCACACTGCCCTATTGTCTGTGTCCATTGGTTATGCTAATATGCATGCATGTAAATCTTTTGGTTGCTCTCTAACCACCACCCCTAGCCCTGCCATTTGTCTCTGGATCTATGCTTGTTCATCAAATTATGTTGATTATTATATCCCACATATGAGTGATATCATGTGATATTTATCTTTCTCTGAATGGCTTATTTCACTTAGCATAATGCTCTCCAATTCCATCCATGCTATTGCAAATGGTAAGTATTCCCTTTTTTATAGCAGCATACTATTCCATTGTGTAGATGTACCACAGTTTTCTAATCCATTCATCAGCTGATGGGCATTTAGGCTGTTCCCAAATCTCATCTATCGTAAATTGTGTTGCTATGAACATAGGGATGCATATATCCTTTTGGACTGGTGTTTCTGTTTTCTTGGGATATATTCCTAGAAGTAGTATTACTGGATCAAATGGCAGTTCCATTTTTAATTTATTGTGGAAACGTCATACTGTTTTCCGCAGTGGCTGCACTAGTGTGCATTCCCACCAGCAGTGCAAAAGGGTTCATTTTTCTCTGCATCCTCTCCAGCAGTTGTCAGTTGTTGATTTGGTGCTGACAGACATTCTGACAGGTATGAGATGGTACCTCACTGTTGTTTTGATTTGCATCTCTCAGATCCTTAGTGACTTTGAGCGTGTTTTCATATGTCTCTTGGCTTTCTGAATGTTCTCTTTTGAAAAGCGTCTATTTAGGTCCTTTGACCAATTTTTGATTGGATTGTTAAGTTGTATGAGTTCCCTGTAAATGTTGGGGATTAAAATCTTATCAGAGATAGCATTGGCAAATATGTTCTCCCATGCAGTGGGCTTACTTGTTGTTTTGCTGATGGTTTATTTTGCTGTGCAGAGCTTTTTATTTTGATGTAGTTCCATTTGTTTATTTTCTCTTTACTTTTTATTGCCCTAGGAGCTGTTATCGGTAAAGATACTGCTATGACAAATGTCTGTTATTTTGTGCTGCCTATGGCTTCTTCTAAGATTTTTATGGATTACCATCTTACATTTAAGTCCTTTATCCATTTTGAGTTTATTTTTGTGTATGGTGCAAGTTAGTGGTCTTGTTTCATTTTTTTGCATGTATCTGTCCAATTTTCAAAACATCGTTTATTGAAGAAACTCTCTTGACTCCATTGTATGCTCCTGCCTCTTTTGTCAAATATTAATTGAGCATAATGGTTTGGGATGATTTCTAGGTTTTCTGTTCTGTTCCACTGGTTTGTATGTCTGTTTTGTGCTAGAACCAGGCAGCTTTGAGAACAATGGCTTTGTAATACAGCTTGATATCTGTATTGAGATCCCACCTACTTTGTTTTTCTTTTTCAGGATTGCTGAAGCTATTAGGGTTTGTGTGTGTGTGTGTGTGTGTGTGTGTGTGTGTTTTATACCAGATGAATTTTTGAAGAATTTGTTCCAGGTCTGTGAAGTATGCTGTTCATATTTCAATGGGGACTGCATTGAATTATAGATTGCTTTGGGTAGTATGAACATTTTAATGATGTTGATTGTACCAATCCAAGAACATGGTATATCCTTCCATTTGTTCATATCTTCCTCTCTCTCTCTCTCTCTCTCTCTCTCTCTCTCTCTCTCTCTCTCTCTCTCTCACATCCTGAAACTTTCTGAGTACAAGTCCTTTATCTCCTTGGTTAAGTTTATTCCTAGGTATCTTAATTTTGTTGCAAAGGTAAATGGAATTGTTTTTAAAATTTCTCTTTCTGTGAGTTTATCATTGGTGTAAAGAAAAGCATAGACTTCTGGTTGTTAATTTTGTATCCTGCTACATTGCCGAATTCATGCATTCCGTCCAGTAGTTTTTTGATGGGGTCTTTGGGCTTTTCTATTTACAATAGCATATCATCTGTGAATAAAGAGAGTTTCACTTCTTTTCAATTTGGCTGCCTTTTATTTCTTCTTCTTGTCTGATCCCCATGGCTAGTACTTCTAATACTGTGTCAAACAAGAGTGTTGAGAGAGGGCATCCCTGTCTTGTTCCTGTTCTTAGGGGAAATGCCCACTGAGTATGAGATTGGCTGTGAGTTTGTCCTATATGGCTTTTATTATGTTGAGGTATGATCCTTCTGTTCCCACTTTGCTGAGTTTTTATCATGAAAGGGTTTTGGATTTGGTCAAATGCGTTTTTTTGCATCAATGAATATGATTATATGGTTCTTATCTCTCAGTTTATGTGTTGCATCACATTTTTTGATTTGCAGATATTGTACGATCCTTGCATCCCTGGAATAAATCCCACTTTGTCATGGTGTATGATCTTTCTAATGTAATGCTAGATTCGATTTGCTAGAATGTTGTTGAGGATTTTGGTGTCTTTGTTCATGAGGGATATTGGCCTGTAATTCTCTTTTTTTGTGGTATATTTTTCTGGTTTGGGGATTAGGGTAATGCTGGCTTCGTAGAACGAGCTTGGAAGGGCTCCTTCCTCTTGAATTTTTTGGAATAGTGTAAGGAAGATACATTTTATTTATTCTTTGAATGTTTGATAAAACTACCCTGTGAAGTTGTGTGGTCCAGGACTTCTGTTTGTTGGAAGTTTTTTGATTTACTGCTTCTATTTTCTCCATCATTATTGGCCAATAGAGATATTTTCATTCCTCCTGGTTGAGTTTTGGAAGGTTGTATTTTTCTAGGAATATGTCCATTTCTTGTTGGTTGAACAGTTTGTTGGAGTAGAGTTGCTCATACTATTTTTTAAAATGATTTTTTGTATTTATGTTGCGTGTGTTGTTATTTCACCTCTTTCGTTTCTGATTTTGTTTATTTGGGTTCTCTCTTTGCTTCTTGGTCAGCTTGGCCATAGATTCATCAATCTTGTTTATCCTTTCAAAGAACCAGCTCTTGGTTTCATTGATCTTTTGTATTGTTGTTGTTTGTCTCTATGTCATATATTTCTGCTTTTATCTTTATTATTTCCTTCCTTCTGCTCACACTGGGCTTTTCTTGTTGCTCTCTGTCTAATTCTTCAAGTTGAAGAGTTAGATGGTTTATTACCTGGTTTTCTTGCTTTTGTTTGTTTGTTTGTTTTGTTTTGTTTTTAGGTAGGCCTGTAATGCTGTCCCTCTCAGCAACTTCCCTCTCAGGATTGTTTTCACTGTGTCTCAAAGATTTTTGATTGTTGTGTTCTTATTGTCATTTGTTTTCAGGGTGATTTTAATTACTTCTTTGGTCTCTTTTGTTACCCACTATTGTTTGATAGTATGCTATTCAGCCTCCAAGTGTTTGAATTTTTATGACCGTTTTTACTGCTGTTGATTTCTAATTTTATGCCATTGTGATCTGAGAAGATGCTTGATATGATTTCAATCCTCTTGAATTTGGAGAGACACTACCTGTTTTCCAATATTTGGTCGATCTTTGAAAATGTCCCATGTCCAATTGAGAATAATATATATTCTGTAGTTTTGGGGTAGAATGATCTAAAGATGTCAATTCAGTCCATCTGATCCAGTGATTCATTTAGGATTGATATTTCTTTGCTAATTTTTTGTCTAGAGGATTTATCCAGTGATGTTAATGGGGTATTAAAGTCTCCAAATATGATTGTGTTAATATACTTCTCTCCCCAGATTTCTTCCAGAAGCTTTTTTAGGTATTTGGGTGCTCCTGCATTGGGTTCATAAATGTTTACCAGAGTTATATCCTCTTGTTTTATTGATCCCTTTAGAATTATGAAATGGTCATTCTCATCTGTTGTTATGGTCTTCACTTTGAGGTCTATTTTGTCAGATATAAGTATTGCTATACCAGTTTTTTTTTTTCATTTCTATTTCTCTGAATGATATTTTTCTTTCCTTTAACTTTCTGTTTGTGTTAGTCCTTTGTTCTGAGGTGAATCTGCTATAGACAGCCACTTGATTGCTTTTGATTTGGAGTATTTAATCCATTTATGATTAAAGTTAGTGTTTGTAGGTACTAGTTTGTAGCCATTTGTAATTTATGCCTGTGTTCCTCCCCCCTTTCTACTTCTTTGTTTTTTAATATATTTTATTGATTTTTTACAGAAAGGAAAGGGGAGGAATAGAGAGTTAGGAACATCAATGAGAGCAAAACATCGATCAGTTGCCTCTTGCACACCCCCTACTAGGGATATGCCCACAACCAAGTTACATGCCCTTGACCAGAATCGAACCTAGGACCTTTCAGTCCGCAGGCCGACACTCTATCCACTGAGCTAAACTGGTTAGGGCTCTACTTCTTCTTTTTACAGCACTGCTTTTAGCATTTCTTGCATTGCTGGCTTGTTTGTGATAAATTCCCTTACCTCCCCCCCGTTTTCTTTTTGTCTGCAAAGCTCCTGATTTCCCCTTCAATTTTTTTATTGATAGTCTTGCTGGATAGAATATTCTTGGACTCAGTCCTTTGCTTTGCATCACTTTGTATACTTTCTTCCATTCTTGTCTGGCCTTAATGTGTTTCTGTTGAGAAATCATTTGATAATCTGATGGGGGATCCTTTGTAGGTAACTCCCTGTCCCTCTCTTGCAGACTTTAAGATTATCTTTTTTGTTAAGATTTGCCGTTGTAATTATGATGTGTCCTGTGGTGGGTCTGTTGGGATTCATCTTGCTTTGGTCTCTCTGCACTTCAATGACTTTTGTTTTCCCCATATCAAGGAAGTTTTCTGTCATTATTTCTTCAAATAGATTTTCTAATCCTTGCTGCTCTTCTTGTCCTTCTGAAAGCCCTATTATACATACCTTACTTCATACTGTGTTGTCCCAAAGCTTCCTTAGGCTCTCCTCCTGCTTTTTAATTTTTTTCTGCAGTTGCTGTTCGGATTGGGCTTGTTCCTCTACCTTATCTTCTAACTCACTAATCTCTCCCCCTTACCTATATCCTCCCCTACCTTTGCTCTGATCGATGGTCTGATCGATGCATCTCTGTCTCTGGATCTCTTTTTTTTAATCAGTTTATATTGTTCATTATATTTCATAAATGATATCATGTAATATTTATCTTTCTCTGACTGGTATATTTCACTTAGCATAATTATACTTAGTTCTAAGGGTTGTTTGAATTAAATGAGATCATAATATAAAGTATTCCATAGTATGTATTCCATAGTAATAGCAGCCTGATAACAGAAAACCATCATTATTTGCAAGGTCAAGGGCAGCTATTCTCCATTATTTATATTTTATCTCCCTATATCACTAGCTAATGATTTGCAAATTGTAGACACTTGACATCAACTTTTTTAAAAGTCTAAATCAGTGTATTATACTAATAGAATATCAAACACTCAGTATTTTTGTATGCCCTATATTTCTTACAAACTGGAAAGGCTAATTTCATTTAGGCTAAATATTTCTGACAAAAATATTTTAGTTTATGTTATATATTATTACTGTATCCTATTAGGAGTCACATAAAGTCATTTTGTACCATCATTAGCAATGCTAACTTTTTTGTTGTTGCTTCAAACTATTCCCAGGCTGCTTTAGCATAATTAGCTGCAAAGAATGATTTGTGCATAAGCAAAAGCTGCAAAGTGCTGCAGTGTTCAAGGGTCTGGGCTTAAAAAATTAGAAATCTACACTTTTATGCATTTTTATGCTTCTGCATGAACAAAATGCGCAAAAGCAGTTCAATATAAAATAGCAGCTCCCAGTAACTTCTTCAAATTAATCTTCTTCAGAAGTTGATTGAATTCAGTTTGCTTCATTCTTGGAAGCCTCACCAAAATTCTCCACAAAATCTGGAACTTTGTTATCATCATCTTCTCCAGTAGCAAATGGTGCTTTTCCATCCACAGATTGTTTTGGGCAGAGATTCACCAGTCTCCATAAAATAGTCAGATTATCTGCACCAAGCTGGATAGCATTTCTGTCAGATGCTCTGTCTCAGCATGGCCTGTAATAGTGAAAGTGTTCACTGCCAGAGATGCCTGAACTTTAGAGTTGTTAAAGTGGATCACTATTTCCTGGTTTGTGAACTTACTTACCTCTCCAATACCATAGATATTATTTACCCCTAACTTCTTTAAGGAGAGCTGAAGTTTTTATCATCTGCTGTAGCTGTTCTGTGAACCACTTTCTTCTTTCTAGGAGCAGTTCTTTTCCCACCAATGCACTTGTGCCTGCAGTTTGGCAAGGTTCTCCTGGTTCAGGATAGTTTCTTTCATCTAGTTGGAGAGGAAATGGGCCAGCAAAGGAGACTAGGATTGGCACTCAGGGGGTCTTGGGCAAACTAGCTGAGAATAAGCTCATATACAGGGGGACACAAGATGGCAGCTCAGTGATGCTAATTGTGATCAATTGAAGTTGTGTTTGCCAGATAGCTTCACTATAAAGATACATTTTTTTTTGCATTTGGAATTTGTATGTAATATGTGGGTAGTACATTAAAACTATATGACTATCTTGTTCCTGAACAATCTTTCACCCAATGATTTTCATCCATACCTGAAACAGCTAGGGCACTGAGGTTGCAAAGCAATAGTTTTTCTAATTCTATCATTCCTCCCACATTTATTAGCTGGCTTTCTTCTTTAATAAAGAGCTTTCCTTATTCTATATACTTCCCATAATTTTTTATTTATTCAAGGGTTATAATCAAATACAATATTTATTACTTTTGATGTTCAGGTTGTCCTCAGATGCAATTAGTGCCAGCCTTTCAAGCAGTTCCCTGTGTCCTTGTGACATGACACACTTATTAGTGTTTGAGCTGTTCTTTGCCTACAAAGGTACACGTTATCCAAGGCTCTCCTTGCATTTGACTTGTCCCAGAGCTGGCATCAGTCATTTCTCTAAGCAGCCTTGGTACTTTTGAGAGGAGAATGTTATTTATAAACAAACATCGGGGTATTATGTGTATCTATTGCGTTTTTGGGTAGAATCACTTCAAGACTAATTCACAGTTTTTGTTGTTTTGTTTTAAAATCAGCAGTTCAAGCTGGCATTCTCAAATTAACATTACCATTATTCAATTCAACGTTACCATTATTTCTTCTTTACATCTTGAATTTTGTATTTTTATTTCTTTTTCTTATACTCTTTATCTTGGATTCTGATAACACGAATATATTTACTTTTTGCTTTATCCTTGTGAAATATATACATACATAAAAAGTTTCACATTATAATAATACTAGAGGCCCAGTGCACAAAAATCTGTGCACTTGAGGGGTTCCTCAGCCAGGCCTGTGCCCTCTCCCAGTATGGGACCCCTCAGGTGATGTCCACCTGCTGGCTTAGGCCTGCTCTTCAGAGATCGGGCCTAAGCTGACAGTCAGACATCCCTCTGGTAGCCCAGGATCCCTCGGGGGATGTCCACTTGCCAGTGGGGAGCAGGCCTAAGTTGCAGTTGGACATCCTTAGCACCACTGAGGAGGCAGGAGACACTCTCGCCACCACTGCTGTGCTGGCAGCCATCAGCTTGGCTTGTGGCTGAGCAGAGCTCCCTCTGTGGGAGCGCACCGACCATCAGGGGGCATCCCTGCATTGAGCATTTGCCCCCTGGCAGTCAGTGTGTGTCATAGTGACCAGTCATTGCCAGTCGTTCTGCTGTTAGGGTCAATTTGCATATTATACTTTTGGTATATAGGATAGAGGCCTGGCGCATGGGTGGGGGCTGATTGGTTTGCCCTGAAGGGTGTTCTGGATCAGGGTGGGGGTCTTGCTGGGGTGTCTGGCCAGCCTGAGGGCCATATTCAGGCTGGCGACACCCCCTTCAGGTGGGGGTCCCCACTAGGGTGCCTTGCCAGCCTGGGTGAGGGACTGATGGCTGTTTGCAGGCTGTGCAAATCCCCCAGTGGGGAACCTCATGCCATGGGTGTATGGCCAGACTGGGTGAGGGGCTCATGGCCGTTTTTAGTCTGCCCACAGCCCCTTCAGTGTGGGGGCGTCCCGCTGGGGTGCCTGACCAGCCTGGGTGAGGGTTTGATGGCTGTTTTCAGGCTAGCCATGCCCCCCAGCAACCCAAGCTCCCAGCCTCTCCTTTTTCTCTTTTTTTTGAGGGGGGGCTGGAAGCAGGTATCTGGGATTTATTTATATTCGATAATTGAAACTTTGTAGCCTTGAGTGGAGCCCAGGGCTGGCCAGGGCAGGAGGGGAGCTTGGCTTCCTCCATCGCCGGGGGCAACTCAAGCCTCCTGCTGGCTCCAGCTCAGTGGCCACTGTCATCTTAATTGGGTTAATTTGCATACTCGTTCCTGATCAGGTGGTGGGTGTACCAGAGTGGTGGAGTGACAGATTGATAATTAATTTGCATGTTTCTCTTTTATTATATAAGATTACTAGTACTAAATGTACTGGGTGATGGTTCCAATTTTTATTGTAGTTTTGGTTAGAAAATATCTCATTAAGAATGAGTCAGAGGACTGTGTTGATATGTTAATTGGAATCACTTTTCTTGATGTGTCTTTGTTATGAATAAACACTTAAATTTGCTAGCTTTTCAAGAAGAAAAATGGAGACTTACCTAATACTCTTTGTAATACTTTAAGCAATAAAACAAAATTTTAAAAATTAATTTGTTAGCTTTTTGTGTTTAATTTTAAGGTTTATAATGCTTTCCTTTTGATTAAGTTTTACTTTTTGGTTATA
Source organism: Murina feae (assembly GCA_004026665.1). NCBI lineage: Eukaryota > Metazoa > Chordata > Mammalia > Chiroptera > Vespertilionidae > Murina > Murina feae. Next base: position 17,302 of record PVJC01024117.1, read on the forward strand.
TGAAACATTAACATGGCTCAAAAAGTCAAAACCAGCCCTAGCCAGTTTGGCTCAGTGGATAGAATATTGGCCTGCAGACTGAAGGTTCCAGAGTTCGATTCCAATCAAGGGCACATTCTTGGGTTGTGGGCTAGATCCCCAGTAGGGGGCGTGCAGGAGGCAGCCAATCAATGATTCTCTCTCATCATTGATGTTTCTATCTCTCTCCCTCTCTCTTCTTCTCTGAAATCAATAAAAATATATTTTTTAAAAGTCTAAACCACAGAAAAAGTGGATTTAAGGACACATCCATATCTTTTTCATTCTACTTACCACCTTTCTGCTTTAGTAATCATTTTAATTCGTTTTTTATAACAGTTTTATTAAGATATATTTCACATACCCCCAAATTCACCATTTTAAAGGGAAAAGGGTACAATTTAATGTTTTTAGTATATTCAGAGTTGTCTAAACATCACTATTATCGAATCCTAATACATTTCCACCACTCAGAAACAAAACATACCCATAATCGTTAGTGTCATTCCCCATTTCCTCCCACATCTCCAGGTCCCAGCCCTAGGCAACCACTAATCTACTTTCTGTCTCTATAGATTTGTCCACTGTGAACACTGCATGTAAATGGAATCACATAATGTGTCCTTTTGTGTCTGGCTTCTTTCACTTAGCATAATGTTTTCAAGGTTTGTCTATATATCAATATTTGATTCCTTCTCATGGTTGTATGTTTACATCACATTTTATTTTTACATTCATCAGTTGATGTCTCATTTGAGTTGTTTTTAGCTTTGGGCAACAATGAATCATGCTACTATGAATATTTGCACACAAGTTTTTTCTGTGGAGATATATATGTATATATATTGAACATATATTTTCATTTCTTTTCAGTATATACCTATGCTGGTTCATGTGGTAAATATGTTAGCATTTTGAGTCATTAGGTTTTTTATTTATCTTACTGTGCTTCCTTTGACAAGGGTAAGGAAATATTTGTTTAAATTATTATTTCCCTCTTTTTTCTAACAACAAAGGTAGATTACATATCCTGTTTTACAACTTGGGTTTTTCTTATTGTTGCTGTCTGTTTTATATGCTGAAAATTTGTAATGCATCCTGGAAGTCACTATAAAAAACATCTTAGATATGACTACAAAAACTAAGTCCATAGATTTTTTTCCATTATTTTTTATGACCACACTGTTTGAATTATTTACTTAACTAGTCCCCTATTATTAAACACTGGGGGCCTAGTGCACTAAATTTGTGCAATGGGTGGGGGGGGGGTTCCTCAGCCCAATCTGCCCCCTCTCACATATTAGGAACCCTCAGGGGGTGTCCTACTGACAGCTTAGGCCTGCTCCCTGCTCCCCTTGGGGAGCGGGCCTAAATCACACTCTGGCCTTCCTTTGTGGGAGGCGACCAGGTTAATCAGGGGAAGCCACCAGCCCCATCATCCTGCTGCTGCAGCCACTGCCAGTCACCACAGCCACCAAGTTGTTTTCATCAACATGGACTCTAGTCCTTTCACCATGAAGAAATGACAACTTTCTTTAGGCATTTTCAAGATGTGTCTTTTATAGGATATGACATTTCTTTTTTTTTTTTTATCCTCACCTGAGGATATGTTTCCATTGATTTTTAGAGAATGTGGAAGAGAAGCGATAAACAGAGAGAAACATCAAAGTAAGAGGAACACTTTGATTGGTTGCTTCCTGCATATGCCCTGACCTGGGCCCCGGCCAGGGAGGAGCCTACAACCTAGGTACATGCCCTTGGTCAAAATTGAACCCAGACCCTGCAGTCAGCAGGCTGAGGCATTATGCACTGAGCCAAACCAGCTAGGGCAGGATATGACATTTCTTAGCCCTCCAGAAGTGGACTTTATTTTTTTCTCTCCAGGAGTGTGGTGGAAAAACCCTAGATTGCCTTTAGGGATTCTTATTACCCAAGTTACTAAGAATATTACCAGTGGTATACAGGGAGCTTAGCCAATGAGTGTTAAGAAAAGGTGTTTCCTCTGTAGTTCACTCTGATCACAGGCTCCACCCCTGCCCACGTCTGTAACCTCTGCCTGAGGCTGCAGGTCTGGGCAGAATACTGCCAAACCCCTCTGATTTCTGGCTTCACAGAACCCAGGCCTCTGCGATCATTGGCTCTGATCCTGTCCCCTGCCATCGCCGGCTCTGCCCTTGCCCCACTGGCAGCCTCTGGCCAAGGCTGCAGGCCTACGCAGGTGACCCCCAAGCCCCTCCGATTGTCGGCTTCACAGAGCCCAGGCCTCTGCAATCACTGGCTCTGATCCTATCCCCTGCCATTGCCAGCTTTGTCATTGCCCCACTGGCAGCCCCTAGCCAAGGTTGCAAACCTTGGCAGGGGACCCCCCCCAACCCCTGCTTTGCTGGCTCCACCAGTGCCCAGATCCCTGCAATCACAGGCTCCGCTCTGATTACTGGCTCTGCAGAAGCCAGGCCCCTGAGGCCTCTGGACCAGGCTTTATGACTACGTAGGAAACCCTCATACCCATCTGATCACCAGTTCTGCCCCTGTCCCCTCCAATCACCAGCTCTGCCTTTGCCCATGCCTGAGGTCTCTGGCGAAGGCCTCTGATCTGGGCAAAGGACCCCCAACCCCCTCTGATCACCTGTTTCGCCCCTTGGGCCCCCTGCCTCCCCTGCCACCTGCCTGGTTAACAGGCCTGACCACTTCAGTGGTGGGGCTGACCGGACTAGGCACCGCCATCTTGTGGCTATGGAGATGGCCATCTTGTGGCTATGGGCATTGCCATTTTGTGGCCATGGGGGAAGTCATCTTTGTGACAGAGTGATGCCTAATTTGCATGTTACTCTTTTATTAGATAGATTTGTGTTGTTTCCTATCTTTTGTTAATAAAAATTATGCTGCAATGATGAACCTCCCGTATGTGTTATTTTGTGGAGGTGTCTTCAAAGTAAATGCTTAGAATTGGGATTGCTGTGTGAAAGGGTAACAACATGCAGATTTGTTAGATATTGCCATATTCCACTCCTCTAGGTCTGTATGCATTAACACCAGCAATATATTTGAACAGCAGTTGCCAACCTTTCAGATCTCACGGACCACCAGTATTCCATCGACCACTGGTTGGCAACCAATGTATTAGAGTACCTGCTGTCCCAAAGTCTCATCAACAGAGAATACAGTAACACCTTAGGATTTTCCAAAAGATGGTATCTCAGTTTAGGATTAATTTGCATTTTTTCTTATTATGTGTAAAGTTGATCAGTGTTTTTTTTTTTCATTTTTTAAGGGTATTTGTCTTTCTACTTCTTTGTCCTGTATGTTTGTTCTGTCTCTTGCTTATTTTGTTTTAAGGATTTTAACAACCAAGATTCTTGCAGTAAGGCAGGTGACCAACCTCTGGGTGGATGGAAAAAGGTGTTACTCACCCACTGTTAACAGGAGAATTCTCAGCCAAGTCATTGACTGCTGCAACATATTGAGACTCTTCAAAAATCAGTTGGAAGAACATTTTGAGATTAGCTAGTCTAGTTCTCTCATGTTATAAATGAACAAACTGAGGCCCAGAGAGTAGGTGAACTTTCTTAAGGTCACACAGCAAATTAGTGATAGAGCTGGAAATTGAACACAATGTCTGTTTTCCCTAGGGCAACTTCAAATTAACATTGAAATGGCTTATGTGCTGATTTTTGTACTTTTACTGATATTATCACAAATAACCTTTTTCAAAAGAAAATATTTCAATATACTCTATTAGCCCAAATTGCAAACATTGGCAACAAATATAAGAGCCATCTTCTTGTCAAGTCTATTTATCTACATTAGTGTCGTAATACTCATTTAAAAAATGCCAGAGCTGAATCAGATCTCAGAGATATTTCACTATATCACAGGTAACCCGAGGTCCAATGATGCAGAGTGATCAGGATTTCTCACAAAGGGAGACCAGGAGAGCCACTTAGCCTGAAGAATCACCTTCACTAAGGACATACATTCTCGGTATTTGAGATCCTTTCCAAATGAGGTTAAAGTATATCATCACTGCATTTTTGTGAATGTGTGGATAGCTTTATTTTCTTAAATATACTTAAAATGCATGTAAGTTTTTCTAAGATTATTATCTTATTTCTTTACTTTTTAAAATAACAAGAGTGGCCTAGAAAGTTACCTGGCCATGACAATCAAGAAAGCTAGTAGCAGAACTAAAACTAGAATCCAGGTTTGCTGACTCTTGGAGATACTGCTTTCTGCTGCACCATACGGCTTCCAAAGAGGCAGCAATTGGCCATTTCTTAGTCAAGTAAATTTGTCTTTATTCACATAATTGAATCCTCTGGCCAGGAAGCATTGAAGTGGGGCACACATGCCCCGTACACACACCCATCTTAGAGCCCATTACCAGCCCTATTCTCTGGAATGCTGCTGTCTATAATGGCCTTCCACACCCAAGAAAGAAGTTGACTATAATCTTAACAATAATTCCCATTTCTTGAAAGCCTCCTGAGTGCCATGCACTCTACCTGTGTTCATTCAAATCCATGCAACAATCCTGCTGCATGGTTGGCAATATTATTGTCATTTCAGAGATCACAAAACAGAGACTGAGGGTTGCCTAACATTTTCCAGATAAATAAAGAGTAGAGTTGGAATTACAAGCCAGTTTTATCTGAGAGCAAGGCCTGTGTTCAGCCCACTCTATGGGATTGTCTCAATTGTCACAACTCCTCAAATGAGATGCATGATGACTCTGGGAGGATATAGACTAGGGTCCAGGCAAATTCATCTTCCTCATAGAGCACTCAACTTGTCCAGGATGAAGCAATTGAGGACTTGGAATTAGATATGACAGGAAATTTCTTTGCAGTGCTACCATGTGGGCCAGACCTCTAATATGAACATTCATGAAAGCCCAGAATTTACTTACTTGACCAAGTGTCTTATAAGAAGTTCCAGCATCTCCCGGTTCTTTTCTGGTAGCTTATATACCAAGGAGTGAATAGCTCCCAGCCGATAATCCAGGTTGTCAGACTCTGAGAGAGAACAGAGACAGAGAGAGGTTTGCCTTCAGGGCAAAGGTATCAAGTAAACTTTCATACATACACATATGTGTATATGCAAAGATAAAAAATAAGAGACAGAGACAGTGTCAGAGAAATTAAAAGACAGAAAGATAAATAGGCACAGAAACACAATGGCAAAAAATATACTAAGACACAAAGACAATGTGACAGAGGAATAGAGGAAAACACAGACCAAAAGGCAAAAAGAAAAAAAAGAGAAATAAAAAACAAGATAGGCCTAGGAAGATGAAGAAATTAGAACACAGAAGAGAAATATGAGAAGAAAAGACAAGACTGTCTTAGAAGCATTCAGAATTTGGGGTACAAATGTCTCTCTAACATTCCACATGTGAATTTTCAGATGGAAACTTTTGCCTACCCACCATCCTTGTAGTTCCTAAGAAAATCACTGAGAAGGCTCAGAGTAAAGATTAATAGGTATCCTGCCTCAACAAACATTCATTATAAGGACAACCCCAATGATTCTTTTTCCTGCATGCCACATAGGGCATGATGTAGGAGGAGGGTCATGTAGGCAGAAATATACATACAGGGGCCTCAGCCAAACATTTTAATGCTTCTTCAGCAGCCAATTTTTGGGTTGATTCTATATGCTTTATGACCCATGCACCTCTCTACCCTCACTTGCAGTTTTAACATCTAGAAAACATGCTGCTAGCACTAACAGGTTAGGAATAAAGACTCACAACACAATTAAAAGGCATTGGAAAAGGAAAAAGTCTGGAACCAACTTGAAACAGCAACCGTAATGGAACCATTGTGCTGTGCCCTGGTAGTGTGAGCCAATGCTCTTGTTCTTTTTTTCTTTCTTTTAATTTTTTTTCTTTCTTGATTAAGGTATCACATATGTGTCCTTATCTCCCCATTGCCTCCCTCTCCCCCTGCTCATGCCCTCAACCCCCTGGTGTCTGTGTCCACTGATTATGCTTACATGCATGCATACAAGTCCTTTGGTTGATCTCTCCTCTTTACGCCCTCCCTCCCCTACCTTCCCTCTGAGGTTTGAGCATCTGATCAATGCTTCTCTGCCTCTGGATCAATGGAAGGGGCATAATAGATCAATTAACTATCACATCCCTCGAGTTAGCTAGTTTTCTCCAAACCATTCAACTATCATTGACTTATGAAAATAATACACTTGAATTAGACAGCATGTGAGAATACTTTCATTTGGCAGTGCATAAAAATCTATGTATTTCCTCCCCTCCACCTGCTCAATTACTTCACCTCAAGCAGTTTTCTAGGCTTATTGCTATAAATATTAAGAAACTAGGATAACACAATTAACTAGTAACATAAATACTTACTGGCAGCAGAGACCAGCTCTTTATGTAGTCTATAGGTCATGACAGGTTCAGAAAGATTCCTGAAATTAATGAAGACTGTAAGTTCCTTTGGGAAGGGAGTACCCAGGCCACAGATTCTCAGTTCTGTGCATAGCAAGGCTGAAGTTTCTGAGCCCCACAGTTTCTGACTACACACATTATTCTCCTCACCTGAAACTTTGTCAGAGGAATCCTATTTGCTAGTAATTCAACAGAAGACCTGTAAAACTATTGGCTGTGACCTTGAGCAAGGTCTTTAATTCATTCCCCAAAATGAAAAGAGGCATAATTCCAAGCAAACCCACTCTGAGTGCTATTATGAAGTCTTTACAGTTTGATAGTTGCTTAGTGGATTTCACATCTGTCTTCCCATTTGATCCTTCCAATGATCATGTGTGGTGTAGCAATTATTCAATTCCGAATTAAATAAAGGAGTCTCAAATAGGTTTATTTAGTAAAAGCAAAAATATCAACTTAGCATCTATTTGTGTCTGGCATTGTGCTAAGTATTGGGGATACAACAGATAATTATGACATAATCCAAACCTCCAAGGAGCTAATAGTTTAATTGAGAAGAGTGTCATATACAACATTTGTAATGCAATAGGACAAGTGTGATAATAAAATAAAGAGAAGTGGTGGGTGGCTCAGAGGAAGAAAGTAATCCAATATAATAATAATAATAATAATAATAATAATAATAATAATAGCAAATTCTTCACAATGAGAAGAAAAGACAAGACTGTCTTAGAAGCATTCAGAATTTGGGGTACAAAGGTCGCTCTTAACATTCCACATGTAAATTTTCAGATGGAAACCTTTGCCTACCCACCATCCTTGTGGTTCCTAAGAAAATCAAAGTTTTAAGTGATGTACCTACATTTACTCATATAATTCTCATGTCAACCTTATAAAGTATATATTCTTAATATCTCCATTTTATATACAAGAAACTAAAGTTCAGAGAAGTTAAATAATTCATCCAAGACCACACACCTAGTAAATGCAAAACTAGCAGTCTGCCTCGAGTCCATGCTCTTAATCACTATGCTATATTGCTTACCACTGTTATTACTATAGTAATCCAGGAGAGAGTCAGTAAAGGTCTAAATAAAAATAGTGGAATTAGTAACAGAAATAAAAGGTGAGGAGAGCTCTTGAAAGATAGTAAAGGCAGAAATCCAACAATTGGGTTTGTTGATAAAGAAGAAAGTAATCTGGTTTAGGTGATTGGGTAGAATAAAAATTGATTCAGAGGGTAGAGGAAATGCTATGTCAGAGGGTTACTGGGATAGCCAAAGGAATATGTCTTTTAGAAAGATGGATGGAGTGAGCTTTTGGATCTGCGAAGTAGATATAAAAATCATGAAACTAGGACAGTGGTTAAAACCATGAGAACAGATACAACTGCTCAAGTAGAGATAGCTATTTGGCAGCCAACACCTACATGAGGCTTTCCAACATTTATTTGTCCAGAATAGTGTATAAAAAAATGGAGTTGAACCATCCAATAAAATATAAAAAATTGAAATATTTCACATAAAAATTCATATTTTATGCCTCTTAAAAACTTTGAGGGGGTCAGTGGGGACATCTGTAATACTTTTAACAATAAAGATAAATAAAAATTTACTAAAAAATTTGAAAGCTCTGGCTACATTGGGCCCATATGATTATTTGTGGCAGTAAAGAATACTGTTGTTTATATATAAACAAAGGGATTGCTATACAAATAATGGTTGCATGTGCAATATGTTTAATATAAAAGTAGTCTATTTCACACTCATTTTCATGTCCTGGCTCCTGTGGATATCTAAATTTTCCATCCCTCCAGTGTAAGAAAAAGAGAGGAGAGCCCTGGGAAATAGCAGATAGAAAGTTCCTAAAAGAATGGGACTGCTACTGCATGGGAGAACATATTTGCCAATGATATCACTGACAAGGGTTTAATATCTAACATTTACAGGGAACTCATACAACTTAACAAAAGAAAGATAAACAATCCTATCAAAAAATGGGCAATGGACCTAAATAGACACTTTTCAAAAGAAGAAGTACAGAAGGCAGAAAGACATATGAAAACATGCTCAAAGTCACTAA
>PVJC01024118.1:0-16126 GCA_004026665.1 Murina feae
CTTGCTTTCCCACTTCCTGGTGCCCTGGTGCCCTGGTGCCACTTCCAACTGCCAGCATAGGCAGGCAGTTGCAACAGAACCCTTTGATTTGTTCTAGTTCCGTGGCTGTTGGCCTCCATCTTGGCTGGGTTAATTTGCATACAGCCGCTCTGATTGGCTGGTGGTAATGGTCACATTTGCATGTTTCTCTTTTATTATATTAGATGTCTAGACCCCAGATGAAAAAGACAAGCATTCTCAAACCGACCTTCCAGCTCACCCTACACATGGGGTTGGGATCAGGAACCAGAACTGGCAGAGACCTTGGCCCCACCCTATGCATCTGGAAAGGCTCACAAACACATGGTCCATCCACCCAGCACTGCTGTGTCAATGACTCTTTCAAAGACTTTCTCAAATAGGTGCTAAAACACGCTCACTCCAAACTGGCATAGGCTTTGCTGAAGAACAATGGAATATACCCATGCCTCTGCCCACAAAGCAGGGGCAGACGTAGGGTGGGGAGGGGGAGGTGCAAGCATAGAAGGGAAATAGGGCTTTTCAAAGTTTCTTCTATACAAAGTTTCTCTTCCCTCCCATTTTTCTATACCAGCCCTCACGAACTAAATGAAAATGTCAACTATTGAGTTGACAACCACGGTTGAGTAGCTCTCCTATCATCTTGGCATCATCAGCATGATTGCTGTCATGTAGATGCTTTAGGTGAATTCCCATCTAATACTTAAGGTAACTCTCTCAGGTCAGTGTTAGTATTACCTTATTCTACAAATGAGGAACCTAGGTCCAAGGAATTTAAGAAAATGGCCAAGGTCACATAGCTTATAACTAACAGAACTTGACTGGAAAACACAAGTCTATCTACTCCAGAGCATGTACTTTTCACCACTAGACCCTGTCTCCTTGCATCTCCCTGGAGATTGGGATGAGCATCGAGATCAGGATTTGGAAAAAGAAGTTGTAATACATATATACGATGGAATATTATTCAGCTGTAAAATAGAAGGATATCCTGCTATTTGCAACAACATGGATAGAGATTAAGACCATTATGCTAAGTGAAAGAAGTCAGAGAAAGGCAAATACTGTATAATCTTATCTACATGTAGAATCTTAAAAAAAAAACCTCATAGAAACAGAATAGAATGGTGGCTGTCAGTGTCGGGGGAGGGGAGGAGAATTGGATGAAGATGGTGAAAATGTACAAACTCTTCCAGTTATAAAATAAAATAATTACTAGGAGTGTAAAGCACAACACAATGACTACAGTAACTAACATTGCTGTGTGGTATATTAGGAGGTGGCTAAGAAACTAGGTACTAAGAGTTCTCATCACAAAGAAAAGCACATTATTTTTCTTTTTTTGTATCTATATCCGATGATGGATGTTAACTAAACTTATTGTGGCAATAATTTTGCAATATATATAAGATCATTATGCTACACACTTTAACTTGTGCAATGCTATATGTCAATTATATCCCAGTAAAAGTAGAATATAATAAACAAAGTAGATTTCTTGTAGAGCAAAGGAAAATGAAAACAAGCTTTGGAAAGCTGAAACTGAAAGAGCAAGGAGAACTGCTCCCGTCACTTCTGGCAGGAAGAGCCAGAGCATCCTGGTGTAGAGCACAGGCAGCACTGAAGCAGCTTTCTTCCCAGTGAACTTGAGAATCTCATTCAAAACTGCTGTGCCTTCCCCTGACTGGTTTGGCTCAGTGGATAGAGTGTCAGCCTGTGGACTGAAGGGTCCCGGGTTCGATTCCGGTCAAGGGCATGTACCTTGGTTGCAGACACATCCCCAGTGGGGAGTGTGCAGGAGGCAGCTGATCGATGTTTCTAGCTCTCTATCTCTCTCCCTTCCTCTCTGTAAAAAATCAATAAAATATATATATTTTTTAAAACTGCTGTGCCTAGATGTCACGCCTCAGGCCAGGCCTGCTCCGTTTCTGCTGAAGCACAGACAGTCGTGCATCTTTCAATATGCAGGAACATGCTGTTTGGTACAGAGTAGGCACTCAGAAAACAGGTAATGAGGTAAATTGCTAGGATGGAATTTGTTGATGACCCTTATCAACAAATGTTCGTTCCCTTCACGAGGTACAGTGCTCAGTAATGCAGGAGTACCAAGAGCTAGAACACCATTCCTGACCTCAAGAAGCTTACAGTCTAGTGAGATTCCATGGCAGCGTGTTGAGCCTACTGAAAGCACAGAGCAGGGCTCAGAGGAAGATGTGATCTGCCCAGGTAGCAGATTCTCACAGACTGGATGGGGGAGGTGGTGCTTCGGACTCAATGGCCAGCAAAGATGTGAAGGTCCCTGGCTCCCCTCTGCATATTGGGAGCCAGCTCTGAAAGATGGGTAGGACCTCAACAACACAAGTGATAACAAGGAGAAAAGCAAATAGAATACCACAAAGGAAAGGTCGGCTTGTTAGAGACAAAGACCGAAGGAAATTCAGTGAGTGTTTGCCAGCACTGGCATCAGGAGACATACCCAAGGAGACTGACAGGATTCTACACATTGCTACGATCCACACTTATTTTGGTTTCTTTGTTAGACATCCTTACTGGGAAAAGAAAGTTCTCCCTGTAAATATTAAGTTGACTTTGTGAAAGAATGAGCTTTGAAGTCAAATAGGCCAACAGAGGCTCAAATCCACTCTCCTCTCCTTACTCGCTGCCTAACCTCTTCAAGCCCCGGGCTCCCCCTCCCAGGAACTAAGGTTGTTCTAAGGAATAAATAAACTATATGTGCAAATGCTCACACGGAGGCTGACAGGAAGAAGGAACCCATAAATGTCAGCTCCCCATTGTTCTGCTAATAATCGGTTTCACTTGCACTTCAGCCAGTGAAGAGTTTTTCCCGGGATACAGGTTTGAGGCCTGTAAACATGGCAGACCTCAAGGGAATGGAATCTTGAAACCTTTAGTCCGTAATCACATCCGCCCGCCCACCCCTCTCCTCAAGGAATGTAGCTAACTCTACTCACGTAAAGCTGAGAGAAGAAAAACTACACAGGGAAATTGGTTCCTGTCCATAAGTGATCTGGTTTGTGTGAAGAAAGCCACGTTTTCCCCCTCTAATAACAGTGCAACTTAACAAAGACTTTGTGTAAATACAATCAGTTATATTAAAAACATTACCATACAAACAACAACAACAACAAAAAGACTGATTCTTTTTAGTTGATTCAGAATCATTTAGATGACGGCCCGCAACCTTTTTCTGTAATGACCAGGTATTGATAGTTTACACTTTGTAGGCCCTACAATCTCTGCCACCAGCACTCAAACTGTGCCATGGTCATGTGAAAATTGCCACGGACAGTACACAAATGAACAAATGAGCTTGGCTGTGTTGGAAAAAAAAAAAACCTTTATTTATGAACACAGAGCTTTTAATTTCTTATAAATTTCACATATTTCACAAAATGTTAATCTTTTGATTTTTCCCTAACCATTTAAAAATGTTTTTGCAATCATTCTTAGCATACAGAGCTGTATAAAAGCAGGCAGTGAACAGGATTTGGTGCATGTCTTATACTTGCCAACCCTGACTTAGACACTTGGACCTTAAAAAATTCCCAGAAAATATCTGGTCCAACCCCTATATATTGTGGCAGCACGGAGGAAAAGTGACTTATCCAAGATGAGCTGGGTCTCTCATACCAACATGAGAGGCTCACAATGGAATATTAATTGGTTATAAAAAATAATAAAATCTTACCATTTGTGACACATAGATAGACCTAGAGAGTATTATGCTGAGAGAAATAAGTTGGAGAAAGGCAGATACCATATGATTTCACTTATATGTGGACTCTAAAGAACAAAATAAACAAACAAAATTGAAACAGATGCAAAGATACAGAAAACAGACTGTTGGTTACCAGAGGGGAAAGAGGTTGGGAGGTTGGGTGAAAAAGGTGAAGGAATTAAGTACAAATTAGCAGTTATAGAATTACTCACAAAGGTATAAATTACAGATAGAGAATGTAGCCAATAATATTACAATAATTGTGCATGGTGCCAGGGGGGTACTAAAAATATTGAGGGAACACTTTGCAAAGTATGTGATTGTCTAACCATTGTGCTGTATACCTGAAACTAATACAAAATAGTATTCAATGTAAACTGTAATTGAAAATTGAAAATAAATATGTCTATTAAACATCAGACAACTACTGACAAAAATGGGGGGAAAAATCACCTTTTCAAATGCTACTGCTACATTCAGTGTCAGAAAAATCAGCTTAGCAGTCCCTCCACCCTCTGCATTTTTAGTTTACTCTGTAATTTTATAATCCAGTCATGAGACAGCTGTATTAAAGATCCTTGTAAATGAAATGTGATGGGTGTCACAAGGACCAAAATTGTGTGTTCACTACTTGAATCTAATTTATTAGGAAATATTCTGAAGCATTGAAATGTGTCTTCAGCCTTAGGAAACTATAACAGACAGCACTGCGACTTCACCTGCACACAGAACCTAAGCAAATAAAGACGACAGAATGTAAACGGTGATTTTCTCTTTTAAAAATTGCTTTACATATTTTAATTCTTGTATTTCCCTTGGGGGTTAGATATTTCGGTCACAGAGTTCTCCAATTAAAATGAACACTCTCTGCTTCATCCTTAAGGCGAGGACAGCTGCCAGCTGCTAAATTTTATAAAGCTCTCATCTTGTCCATAAATATTTAACAAGAACTGGTGGGTACACAAGTGAGAAATCAAAGAGAGAATCTGGAAATAACCTCTGTGCTGTGGGAAAGCTGAATAAAACAAAAGCCAAATGACCACTGTCCTCCATTTTTATTAAAATAACCATTAAAGTATTTCTGAGTATTTTGTTCATTCTTTTAACCTGCTTGTACTCACAAAAGTGCAAAAATAGGAAGGTTATAAAAAGATATTAAATGTGACTATCTGTGCCCTTTTCTCCAATATCCTGCCATTTTTTTCGGAGGCAAACTTTCATGTTTCCATGGAAACTCATAGTGAGGCTCTCTAAGCACTTTAGCAACATTTGAAAATATAGACCACTCTTTTTCATTTTTGTCTAGACACATGTACACACACACACACACACACACACACAGATACATATTCATACATGTAGACCGACATACTCATATTCACACCTACACAGAGACCACCACTGCCAACCACCTCCATTCTGCACACCATTATCACAATATCCCAAACTGGCTAAAAACTCAGAGTAACTAATCATAAGTAGGCAAAGGAGTCATGGCCTCTCTTCTATGACCTGAAAAGAGAATGCTGCCATTTGCCCTGAACAGCATTTTAGGCTTCCTCCCTTCCCCTCTCACCACCGAATTCCATCTTGCAAGCCTGAGTCTTTGAGGTCATCTTCACTTCCACATCCTCCCAGGCAGAGGCCCCTCATGAGTTTTCCTTGTTCATTGTCTTTGATATGGGATCATCAAGTGTTCTAGAGAATGGAGAAGTTATGCCACTGGCAGAGATCTCTGAGACTAGAAGGTTTTCCCCACTTGCCTCAATAACTGACTCAATAACTAACAAGATTGAGCAAATTGGTACCGGTAACCACAAAATAGTCACAGAGATGTATAGAATAGGAAATATAGTCAATAATCATCTAATCTAATAAAAGAGTAATATGTAAATTGACCCTCACTCTGAGACACCCAAGCCATGCCCACCAGCCAAGCCACGCCCTCAGCCAATCAGAGCGGCTGTATGCAAATTAACCCAGCTAAGATGCCGGCCAGCAGCCACGGAGCTAGAGCAAACAGGAGGCTTCCATTGCACCAGTGATGGAGGAAACTGCCTGCCTAGGCTGGCTGGGCCTCTACTCAAGGCAACAATGTTTCAATTATAGAAGCCACAGAGCTGAAGCAAACAGGAAGCTTTGTTGCCTGACTATGCCTCAACTCAAGGCAACAAAGTTTCAATTATAGAAGATAAATAAACCCCAGAAACCTGATTCCAGCCAGCCTTGCTGGGATATTGGGTCAATGGGAGCTGTGGGCAGCCTGAAAACGGCCCTCAGGCCCTCACCCAGGCTGGCCACACATCCATGGGGTGAGGTCCCCACTGGGGGGCTTGGCCAGCCTGCAAACAGCCATCAGCCCCTCACCCAGGCTGGCCAGGCATGCCAGCAGATAGACATCCCCCAAGGGGTCCCAGGCTGCGAGAGGGCATAGGCCCGGCTGAGGGGACCCCCTACCCCCTGAGTGCACAAATTTTTGTGCACTGGGCCCCTAGTATGTAATAAAAGCCTAATATGCTAAGTGTCCAATGATTTGCTCGACCATTTGACCAGTCTCTATGACACACACTGACCGCCAGGGGGCAGACTCTCTGATCAGTAGGTTAGCTTCCGGCCAATCAGGACTGGGTGAGATGGGCTAGACACACCCTGGACGAATCCATGCACCAGGCCAGTTTCGACCTGATCCCCGCAGCCAAGCCGAGGAACCCCACCAGTGCACAAATCTGAGCACTGGGCCTCTAGTGTTGTAATAACTATGTAGTGTCTGAAAATATCAGGGTAACATTTTATAAAGTATATTGTTATTTAACTAGGGGCCTGGTACACGAAATTCATGGACGGGTAAATTGGGGTAGGGGTGCAGGTGGGGGAGGGGGAGGGCAAACGAGGAGGTCCCTCAGCCGGACCTGCACTTTATCTGATTCGGGAGCCTTCAAGAGATGTGCTACTGATGGATTGGACCAACTCTGCTCTCTGTCGGGCGTGTCTGCTCCACACTATAGAGATGGGCAAGCAGGCCCTGCTGGGTGCCGCCTGTGGGGTCCTCGATGGCTCGTGTCCCCTCATCCCCTTGTTGGCAGCCATGGCCCCAGCCCAGCCTAGGCCAGGGCAGAAGCTGGGGATTCCCGGGTGGGTCTCTCTGGCCACGCCCCCTGGTTCACAGGTCCCAGCTTGCCTCGGACACCAGCGGCAGTAGCACCAGCTGACCTGGGGCTCGCTTTTGCTGGGGTGCAGGGCCGGCCCGCCCCGCAGGCTGGGTCCCCACACGCCTCCGACCCCGCTGCTGCCACTGCCACTGCCCACGCCCCACCCGCCACCACCCACCCCAGCTGCGCTACTGCCCCCTGCCACCACTCAAGCCTCAACCACTGCTGCTCTTTCTCTGAGGCTGCCGTCCTCCATCTTGGCTGGATTAATTTACATACAGCCACTCTGATAGGCTGGTGGGCGTGGCTTAGGCATCCCGTAGAAATGGTCAATTTCAATATTACACTATTATTAGAGTAGATCACTGTCCAGTACAGTTGGAACTAATACAAAATAATATTAAATGTAAACTGTAATGGAAAAATAAAATTCTTTAAAAGACAAAAAAAGAGCATTCCTTATTAAGAAATTATTTGAAGTTAACAAAAATCTCTCAACTGTTCTTTAAACTCACTTGATTGTGTCCTTACTCCATTATTATAAAAAATAAAAACTTGGTGCCAACCACTTTGTTTATATCAGGTACATGAAAGATCCAAAAGGAAGGAGGAAAGGCAGAAGGGAGGAAGAGAGAAAGGTATTAACTGACGTATCCTTATCTCAACAATTCTGAAGTTGTTATCCTCATTTCTTCAGAAACATACTTCACCCTGTTTTTATTCTATCCTGGGTTTTTTCTACTATCTTAACTTCAGGATTTTCTAATTCTGGACATCCCAGAGAACCCAGACTCCTTACTGTGAGAGTGCCCTTGGCCTTTGAGGTTGCTACTCTGTAACAGCTGCCCATTCTGATTCTGTTCCTTTATACTGCCCTCCCAACTTGAATCATTTACTCAACAAATACTCAATGGAGTAAGTTGTGTACTAGGTACTATTCTATACACTGGGCTTACAAGCAGTGAACAAAAGTGACACAAATCCCTGCCTACTCAGAGCTTACACACCTCTTTAGACTTAATCTGGGCTGGTTCTGCATCCATGCCTTCTCCAGTCCACCCTTGACTCCTGGCTCAGCCTCCCATTTAGGATTCCAATCTTTCCCATCTCCCATTGAATGCTTGTATTGATTTCTCATTCCCTTGACTCTAGACTCTTCTACAAGTGAAATGTTGTCCCCGGGCACTTTAATAACTTGGGAAGACAACCTTCATCACCATAGTTTTTAAAAAATTTTATATATTATATTTTTTGTGTGCCAGGTATTAAGTAACTTGCATGTATTAATTTTTTAATTTTGTTTTCTTGCTTAAAATATTGCAGAGTAGTACATATGTCTCCTTTTTCCCCCCTTGACTTTCCCCTGGCCTCCCCAACCCCCCAGTGTTTTGTGTCCATTAGTTATGCTTATATGCAATGCATGTATTAATTTATTTAATCTTTTAACAATACCTGAAATGAGGAAGCAGAACTTTAGCTCCATTTACTGAACAATTGATGAAAAGTGAAGTTGTAACATGTGCAAACTCACCAGCTGAAAAGTGACCAACCTGGCTTTGCCTTCCTGTACTTGACAATTTGGCTTCTCATTTGCCCCAGGTGTTCTTATTGCCTTTGGTTATGTTTCTGCCCATATTTCTTTTTTCCCAAGATCATTTGAAATGCGTTCCTTACCGCACACACTATCTGTCACTCAGTGTCCTTCTTCCATATCTCCAATGAAACTTTTCAGTGGCTCTGGGCCAAGGACAACACCTTGCAAGTACCACTTATTCCATCCCAGCTTGATGAAGACGAAGATATCTAGGATCCATTTTGTCAAACTGCAAAGAACCAGTGCTCATGCACGCACCCTGCATCTCAGTTCTGCTGTTATAAAAGTGTTTGGATTTTACTATCTCCTCCCATATGGTGCTTCATTATATTGTCCACGGGACATCTTCTATCCTTGACATAGCTCATCCCTCATGTAATGATGATTACCAGCCTCCCAGTCTTCTAACTCCTCTAGGGCAATTTCTCATACATCTAGGTTTTGTTTTATTTATCACTTCTCTCCGCCCTTTCTTGCCTTAATTAAACTCAGCCTCGGGATATAGGAAACTAGAGAACTTTTTTTTCCCTTTAATGCAAGTGACATTGTTTCCTGGAGACAGTCAAAGGTTCCCCCTCCCTCAAACTCACTAGTTATATCTCAAACACTCTTTGTCCTGTGTTTTCCCATTTCTGCTTGACTGAGTGTCTGAAGGTTTGATTTACATTTTAATAGTTTTTGATCCAAAGGGAGGAAATAAATGGAAGATAGCCATTATTTTCCCCTGGTTTACCATCAGCACCTATCATTTTTCCAAAGCACTGAAAAGCAGCTATTTTCTCATTCAGGACAATCTTCACAACTCACAAGAAAGGCCCTTTTTGTTATTTTCATAAGTAGATGGATGGAAGAGAATTTTCCTGATGATAACAATTGCCAGCTATCTGTGGGTTATAAGAAAGAAAGGCCAGCAGGTCTCAAACCTCAGCAAGTTTATGTTTACCTATAAGTATGGCTTGAGGGCTCACCACAAATTGTGGCTATCTTCCATTCCCCAAATTCTCATTCGCAACAATAACAACAAAATTTCTGTTCTTGGGATTATATACATCAACTAAAATCAGCACAAATGAAGATACTGAAGCAGCTAGTGATCACACTCAAGACAAAAGTGCCTCCCTCCCCAGTTATTTCCTCTTCCACATGACAGGCAGAATGAGCATTCTAGAATATTGTGCTACTATTCTGTATAAAAACCCTCATGGTGGCCCTTGTCTTCAGGCTGAAATCTAGGCTCAGTAGCCTGACAAGTTCCACTATCATCAAACCCTTTGGCCTCTCCAGTCTCACCTTTCATATGCCTTATGTTCCCACCATCCTGGAACCACATCCCTCCACTGCAGTGACTAGCCTCACCTTCCTGCTCCTTCTTTAGTTGGCTAATTCTTTTCCCCCAACAGGACTCAGCTCAGGAGTTACCTTCTTAGGGAAGCCCTTCCGGACTGTCTATCCTAGCCTGCTCTCACTCCAGGGTGATCTTGAGCTTCTTGCTATCGTGGCTCTAAATGTAACGGTCATCATCTTCCTTACTATTATCCTCTCAGAAAAAAAGGTTTTCATTCATGTTGCTTCTATGCCTCCCCAAAATAATGTAATAATCTAATAAGTTTTTAAACAATGAAATAGATAATTCTAAAAATGAATAAAGAAATAAAGAGCAAAAGTAAAGTGGAATCGCCCAAAATTACCATCCCAAGGGTCACAGTTTTCTAAGAGCCTCTCCTGATTATAGGGACCAGAAAACCCAGCAGCAATCTGGAAGTGCCCTATAAACCTAATGACCCCAACATTGCTGAGTCCCAGGAGAGTCTCAGCATTGTAGTATTTGAATCTTAAAGGGCAAGTCCCCAGCACTTTGCCAAGGAGACAAGCTATTCATTGTCGCTGTAACCACCCAAGGCACTGAGGCCCCATTAAGGTTCCTCAGAGCCATCATGGATAGCTGTGGAGAACCTCCTCAGCCCAGACAGAAGCCAAAACAGTCCTGCTGCCAGCAGCCTCCTGATCAGTCCCTTGAAATTGTCACTTCCTATTTGAGAATGGAGACATGCAAACCTTGAATCTGCTACCAAGGAACTAATTCTCATTTATCCATGGCAGTAGGGGACAGCCTGGACAACTCAACCTGGCCAAAGATCTAGGCATCATCATCACCATGACCATTATCAAAAATATGATTTTCATAAGTGTCTAAGAGAATGTGGCACAGGTCTTGAAAGAGCATACAAATAACCACAGACGGGAAACGATATTTTGGACAATTTTGTCATTCAGAGATTGATACCCTTAATATTTGTTTATAGGAAAAAACAGTAAGCTTTTATTTTTTAAGAGAAAGCAAAAATAAACTTCCACTTCTTGGGAGATGTAATTGGTATCTTTTTCCCTTGTCTTCTCACTAAGTACAGCTAAAACCCCTATACAATATATGTAAAATGAACAAGAAGATGCTAAAAGGTGAAGGCAAAAACACAACCTCAGCACCTGAGGAATGTCACCGTGGTGAGCTATTGGATTTTCATATATTTATATCTCAGAGGCCCAGTGCATGAAATTTGTACACTCAGTGGGGGAAGTTACTCAGCCCGGCCTGCACCCTCTTACAGTCCAGGAACCCTCAGGGGATGTCCGACTGACAGCTTAGGCCCGATTCCCATGGGGAGCAGGCCTAAGCCGGTAGTTGGACATCCTTAGAGCTACAGCGGGGACGGGAGAGGCTCCCGCCACTGCCACTGTGCTCGCCAGCCATGAGACCAGCTCAGGGCTTCTGGCTGAGCAGTGCTTCCCCTGTGGGAGTGCACTGACTACCAGGGAACAGCTCCTGCATTGAGTGTCTGGCCCCTAGTGTTCAGTGTGCATTATAGCAACCAGTCATTCCACCATTCCATTGATTTGCATATTAGCCTTTTATTATGATATATATATATATATATATAATCCCAGGCTTGGAGCTAAAGAAGCCTGCACTTTGGAAATGCCAATGGATGCAAACCAAAAAAGCTTCCCAAAATACCTGCTTTCCTAACCAAAAGAAGCAGCCTAGCAAGACATAACTTTAAGTCAATAATACTCTACTCCAGCCAGACATCACAGTTACAGCTATGGCCCACCCTGCCCATGCCAGCAAAGACCAGCTAGGAAGCTTGGACTTTAACCCTCTCTGAACAAGTTCTGAACTCCCCCACCAGTGATGTCAGAAAAGACAGAGTAGGGAGCCATACACTACCTGCAATATGGAGAGTAATAAGGTTCCCCCAGTCCACCTTACGGAGACCATATGGAAAGGATGCAATAACATAGCACCAAGTAAGCTACCAACATTAACAAGGCATCCTATTCCTCCTTGGTTACAGCTTGAGTGAGGAAGGGTCAGAGAAGGCATAGTGTCAGAATTTTTACCACTATCCAGTGCTATGAGGCCACCCTGCCTTTCCCCTATGCAGGCCATCTGGGACTAGTAACAAGGCACCTGCCCTCCCAGGGCAAGATGAGAAAAAAGACCTCATGGGAAGCAGAGCTCTTATTCTTTCCCAGCAATTAAGGAGGAGTTCTATTACCCCAGGGGTCCACCAAGGGTGAATGAGGAACTGGGATTCCCACACCTATGTGGCATAATGAGGGGCAGTACCCCTTCCTGAGATGGAGAGATATTATAAAACCTAGTTAAAATAATATCCAAAATGTTCAGGTGTAATAAAACACTTATAAAAAAAAGCTAAGAAAAATCTCAGCTTCAATGAAAAAATATAGACATCAACACAGAGATGTTAGAATTGTCTGACAAAGATTTTAGATCAGATACTATATAATACTTCAATAAGCAATTAAGAACACATGTGAAACAGATGAAGAAACAGACTTAGAAAAGAAACAGAAAATTTTAACAAAGAAACAGAAAATATAGAGAAGAATCAATGGAAAGTTTAGAACTAAAATATGCAATGACCTCATAAAACTTATTGGGTGGACTCAACAGCAGACTGTGGAGACCAGAAGAAAGATTAGTGACCTAAAAGATAGGACAATAGAAATGATCCAATTTAAATAACATAAAGAAACTGACAAAACAGGGGCCAATCAAGATGGTACTCAGAAGCCCCTCTAAACACATCAAACTTACAACTAAACTACAGACCAACCATCTTTCAGAACTGCCTGAAATCTGGCTGAGTGGAAGTCAACTAAGGATATAAAGAAAAAGCCACTGGTAAGAAGGGCTGAGAGATGGAACAGGCTGGTCCCACACTCACTTGTGATGGTTAAAATTTAGGAGGGATGCTTGGCTATGGATGTCCCCCCTGGAGAGCCAGGGGTTCCAGCCCCACACCAGAACCCCCAGCCCAGGGTTCTAGTGCTAGAAGAGAAGTCTCCATAACTTCTGGTTATAAAACCAGTGATGATTTGGGTTAAGTGAAATGGAGAACTGCTGGAGTCTCAAGAAGTTCCTCTTAAAGGGCCCACACAAATACTTACTCACTCTGAACTCCAGCACTGGGGCAGCAGCTTCAAATGTGCTAGGGACACCTGGGGAAGAACTTAATTGTCTAGGTTTAGGTCTAGAGCTTGAGAGCAGACAGAAATGTTGACAGAGGCCATTGTTTTCTTCCTGAGCCCTCTCCCACAGAGCCAGCAAGTGGGTACCACATCCCAGTCTCCATCAAACTGGCTAACACTGTTTGCCACATCCTGGTAATGCTCTGAGACTCTGCACCATCAAACTTTCAAGCCCACCCACACCATTTTTAACAGCTTTTTCATACAAACAGCTTTTCTTGGCTCATGCTTCAGACTTTCCTAAAAGCTCAGCTTCTCCCACCAGGCACCTCCAAGTCCAACACAAGTAGCTGCCATCAGCTGATTGCTCTGTAGGTCAGGACTCAGGCAGAATACAGATGGTGACTGACCTTGGCCTGCACCTTCTGAAAAGGTTCCAGAGCTAGTTCACCTGGTGGACAGCTTCAGACCACACCAGAGCACCACCCAACCACCTTCAAAAATGACACACTCAAAGGGCAGAATCAGCGGGCACCAAAGCCCCACTGAAGCAGTCCTACTCTGTGGGGTCAGCCCCTGAACAGCAGCTCCTCCACTGTAGTTGAAGCCAGTCCTTGTAGCCAATCAGTCTGGGAGTTAATCGCTCCCAGTGATATGCCAACAGCTATCAAGGCTCAACTACAATCAGAAGGTGCACACAGCCCCACATGGGGAACACACCTGGAGCACCTGGATTAGGTGACTAGGGAGGTTGCACCACTGGGCTCTACAGGACACCTACTACGTGAGTCCACCATACCAAGACTGGGAGACAGAGCGTATTTATCTATTACGCAGAACACACAAACACACACACACAGCAGAGAAGCAGCCAAATGGGAAGATAAAGTAATCGGTCCCAAATGAAAGAACAAGAGAAATCCCCAGAAATTAAACTAAATGAAATGAAGAAAAGCAAACTACCATATACAGAGTTCAAAACAATAGTTATAAGGATGCTCATGTAACTTAGTGAAAACTTCAACAGCATGAAAAAGAATATGGAAACCATAAAAATAGAACCAGCCAGAAACAAAGAATACACTAACTGAAATGAAGCATTTATTACAGGTAATCAACAGTAAAATAGAGGGTCAGATCAGCAATTTGGAAAATAAGAAAGCAAAAAATACCTAATCAGAACACCAAAAAGAAACAAGAATAAAAAAATTTTTTAAATAAAATAAGAAACAAGGATAGTATAAGGAATCTCTGGGACAACTTCAAACATACCAACATTCGCATCAGGTGGATATTGGAAGTAAAAGAGAGACAGCAAGTAATTGAAAACTTATGTGAAAAAATAATGACAGAGAACTTCCCTAAACTCATGAAGGAAACAGAAATAAAAGTCCAAGAAGCAAAAATAATCCCAAATTAAAATGAACCCAAAGAGGCCCACATCAAGACACATTATAATTAAATTGCCAAAAGTTACAGACGACGGAAGAATTTTAAAAGTAGCAAGATAAAAGCAGTTAGTTACCCACAGGGAGTTCCTATAAAACTGTTAGCTGATTTCTCAGTAGAAACTTTGCAGGCCAGAAGAAACTGTCATAAAATATTCAAGTGATGAAAAGCAAGGGCCTACAACAGTATTCTACATAAGAAAGAGCTAAAGGGAGTTCATCACCACCAAACTACTATTCCAAGAAATGTAAAAGGGTCTCTTTAAGGAGAAGAAAATAATCAAAAATATAAATAATAATAGCTATAAATACATATCTATCAAAAATTACTTTAAGTGCAAATGGATTAAATGCTTCAATCGAAAGACATACAGTGATTGAATGGATAACAAAACAAGACCCATACATATGATGTCTACAAAAGACTCACTTCAGATGGAAAGACACACACAGACTGAAAGTAAAGGGTTGAGAAATAGATTTTATGAAAATATAAATTTTAAAAAGCTGGGGTAACAATACTTATACCAAACAAAAATAAACGTGAAACAAAGGCTATAACAAGAGATGAAGAAGCATCCAGCAATCCACTTCAGGGTATTCATTTGAAGAAAACAAAAACACTAAATCAAAAATACATATAACCCCATGTTTATTGCAGCATTATTTACAACTAGAGGCCCGGTGCACAAAAATTTGTGCACTCAGGGCGGGGGTGGGGGAGAGTCCCTCAGCCTGGCCTGTGCCATCTTGCAGTGTGGGACCCCTTAGGGGATGTCCACCTGCTGGCTTAGGCCCACTCTCTGGGGGATTGGACTTAAGCTGGCAGTCAGACATCCCTCTGGCAGCCTGGGAGCCCTCAGGGGATGTCCACTTGCCAGCAAGGAGTAGGCCTAAACTGCAGTTGGACATTCTTAGCTCTGCTGAGAAGGCAGGAGAGGCTCCCACCACCACCACTGTGCTGGCAACCATCAGCCTGGCTTGTGGCTGAGCAGAGCTCCCACTTTGGGAGTACACTGGTCACCAGGGGAAGCTCCTGCATTGAGCATCTGCCCCCTGGTGGTCAGTGTGTGTCATAGTGACCAATCATTATGCTGTTAGGGTCAATTTGCATATTACCCTTCTATACTAATAAAAGCGAAATATTAAAATTAACCGTTTCTCCGAGACAGGG
The DNA here is from genome assembly GCA_004026665.1 of Murina feae. Classification (NCBI taxonomy): domain Eukaryota; kingdom Metazoa; phylum Chordata; class Mammalia; order Chiroptera; family Vespertilionidae; genus Murina; species Murina feae. The sequence continues at coordinate 15,617 of PVJC01024118.1, forward strand.
TAAGCCACGCCCGCCAGCCAATCAGAGCGGCTGTATGCAAATTAGCCCAGCCAAGATGGCGGAGGCCGCAGCCCTGGTGTGAGGCTTCTCCAGGGCTGCGGCCTCCGCCATCTTGGGAGCCTCCCGCCTGAGAAGGCATCCAGCGCCTTGGGCCTGCGGATTCCTTTACAGGTGGAAGCCGGGGTGGGGGGAAGGCGGGCACCAGGCGGCCGGATCCCCGCGGCCCGGCCGCCTGGGAGCGTTCAGGGGCGTGGGGGCGGGACAGCCAGACCCTCGCAGCCTGGCCGCCTCAGAGCGTTCCGGGGCGCAGGGGCGGGGCAGCCGGATCCCCGCGGCCTGGCCGCCTCAGAGCGTTCCGGGGCGCGGGGATGGGGCAGCCGGATCCCCGCGGCCCGGCCACCTCGGACATTCAGGGCCGTGGGAGCGGGGCAGCCAGACCCTCGCAGCCCGGCTGCCTTGGAGCATTCAGGGGCGTGGGGGCAGGACAGCCAGACCCTCGCAGCCCGGCCG
>PVJC01024119.1:0-25805 GCA_004026665.1 Murina feae
CGGTGCACAAAAATTTGTGCACTCGGGGTGGAGGGAGTCCCTCAGCCCGGCCTGTGCCCTCTCACAGTCTGGGACCCCTCAGTGGATGTCCTATGATGGCCCCAGTCTGCCAGGTGCCTTTTGTGTGTGTGTGTGTGTGTGTGTGTGTGTGTGTCACCACTGGGGACCTGCCCCCAGCCACATCTGAGGCTCGGAGCAGTCCTCCTGTGTGTGTCTACCTGCCGGGGGTCTGCCCCCAGGCACACCGTGGAGGCTTGGAGCAGGCACCCCCTCTATGTTGATCTCTCAGACTCTTGCCCTCCCCTGCATGTTGTTCTCCTTTTTGAGCTGTGACCAGGGCTGGGTACGGCCTGCCTCCCAAGCTTGCCTACTGCCCATCTTCCTCCAGCCACCAGAAAGCAGGGAAAACCCCGCCTTGTGGTCAGGCTAGCCTTTTCCTGCTCCCTGATCCTCGGAAGGGACCTGGGAACCCACCAAGCAGGCCGCCAACTCTTTCCCACTCACCCGTCCCCTGCTGCTTTCCTTTCCCACTTCCCGGTGCCGCCAAGGAGTCTGGGAGCTGCCAAGCAGGACCCCGGCCCCTGCAGCCTTGCTTTCCCGCTCCCCGATGCCCCTCAAAGGGCCTGGGCAGCCACCAAGCAGGCCGAGACCGCCCCCCCTGCCGCCTCTTACCCACTTCCCGGTGCCCTCCAACCCTGCCGCCTGTTTCCCACTCACGGGTCCTGGGTCCTGCGCTGTCCCGCCCTGCAGCTGCTCTGTGCACTTGGGAGGCCCCTCAGCCCGGCCTGTGCCCTCTCACAGTCTGGGACCTCTCGGGGGATGTCCACCTGCTGGCGTGCCTGACCAGCCTGGGTGAGGGGCTTTCAGGCTGCCCACAGCTCCCATTGACCCAACGTCCCAGCAAGGCCGGCTGGACGCAGGTTACTGCGGTTTCTCTCCTATAATTGATGCTGTTCCTTGAAGGCCTGGGGTTATCTTCTATAATTGATACACTGTTCCTTTAAGGCGGCCTTCTAACTAACGAAGCCTCCTCTGCCTGACCTCGCAGCGTCTATAATGAAACAATTGTTACTTTTACTGGTTAGGCCCGGGCTGCTGTGTCCTTCAGCTCCCGAGGATTCTATGATTGTTACATTGTTTCAAAGCTGTGTTTTGCTAGAGGCAGTTTAATCGGAGCCGAGCTGAGCGGGCACAGCTTCACTTTCGCTCCTGCCGCAATGGAAAGGGCTGTTTACTCAGGTCTGTGAGTGGCGGCCGCCATGTTGGCTGGGCTAATTTGCATACAGCCACTCTGATTGGCTGGTGGGCGTGGCTTACCCTGTCTCGGAGAAACGGTTAATTTTAATATTTCACTTTTATAGAGTAGATAAATTACTAGGGGCCCGGTGCACAAAAATTTGTGCACTCGGGAGGTCCCTCAGGCCGTCCTGTGCCCTCTCGCAGTCTGGGACCCCTCTGGGGATGTCCACCTGCTGGCATGTCTGGTCAGCCTGGGTGAAGGGCTGATGGCTGTTTGCAGGCAGGCCAAACCCCCCAATGGGGTCCTTCACCCCATTGGGGTGTGGCTAACCTGGGTGTGGGTATGAGGGCCGTTTTCAGGCTTTCAGGCTGCCCACAGTACCTTCAGGTTTTGGGCCCCTATTGGGGTATCTGGCCAGCCTGGGTGAGGGGCTGATGGCTGTTTGCAGGTTGGCCAAACCCCCCAGTGGGATCCCTCATCCCATTGGGGTGTGGCTAGCCTGGGTGACGGGCTGAGGGCTGTTTTCAGACTTTCAGGCTGCCCACAGTCCCGTCAGGTTTTGGGTTCCTACTGGAGTACCTGGCCAGCCTGGGTGAGGAGCTGAGGGGTGTTTTCAGGCTGCCCACAGTCCCTTCAGGTTTTGGACCCCTACTGGGGTACCTGGCCAGCCTGGGTGAGGGGCTGATGGCTGTTTTCAGGCTGGCCACAGCTCCCATTAACCCAATGTCTCAGCAAGACTGGCTGGAAGCTGGTTTCTGGGGTTTATTTATCTTCTATAATTGATACACTGTTCCTTTAAGCCGAGCCTAGGCAGGTAAGGAAGCTTCCTGTCTGCTTCAATTCCGAGGCTTCTATAATTGAGACAGTGTTGCAAATATGTTGTTGCCTGGAGCCGGGAGAAACCTAGCAGCTGGCAAACAGTTTTACTCCTGCTGCAGCGGAAGCTGCCGTTTATTCAGCTCCATGAGTGCCAGCCTCCATCTTGGCTGGGTTAATTTGCATACAGCCATTCTGATTGGCTGGTGAGCATGGCTTATGCATACCGAAGAAACGGTCAATTTCAATATTACGCTTTTTTTAGATATCTTTGTTCGTGATAATCTCACCAACACAGTTTTATAATCATTGTTTTATGCAGTTGTCTGCTAAATCAGGACCAGAAAAGAGTAACAGAAGAAAAAGTACATCTACATGGTCTTTTTTAAAAAGATTTTTTTAAATATACATTTTATTGATTTTTTACAGAGAGGAAGGGAGAGGGATAGAGAGTTAGAAACATTGATGAGAGAGAAACATTGATCAGCTGCCTTTTGCACATCTCCTCCTGGGGATGTGCCCACAACCAAGGTACATGCCCTTGACCGGAATCGAACCTGGGACCTTTCAGTCCACGGGCTGATACTCTATCCACTGAGCCAAACCGGTTTGGGCCGTAGATCCTTTCTTTGTCTTTGTCTTTCAGTAGTCTTACTTTGATGCCTCTAGATAGGGCTCTCTGAATTTTACCTACTTCAAGTTTATTGAGCCTTTTTGATGAGTAGATGAATATTTCTCATCAAATTTGTGAAGTTTGTGTGCATTACTTCTGCCAGTATTCTTTCTGCCCTTTCTCTCCTCTCCTTCTAGGAGCCGATTCCACCTGTGTTAATCCTCATGATGGTGCATTCAGATGAGATGATCAGAGAGTATTGCTTTAGGCGAGGCTTGATAGACTTTGGAACCTTATAATAATTGATGAAACCAAACGTCTGTGTATTTAAGCACCATTTTAAGGGATGTTCCCCTGTAATGCATTCCATTGGTCATTGGTTCAAAGTGTCGTGTAGTGCATGTGTATTTTAACATTGGAAGCCTTTAATGAATGGCAGAGTTCTTACAGTGATTTCTGTCTACTCATATCACTGGATTAGTTGATACTTTATCATCATATTGTTGTTACCAAAACATACTGTTTTTCTCAGCATGCTGAATTGTGGCTCAAAGGCTAACTTTAGAATATCTACTTACTTTTACTGGTTTAATTAAAGGCTTACTCAGAATATGTGGTTAGTTACCAAACTTATTTATACAAGTTGTTTTCATTCTTTTAAATCAGATTTAAAGGTTAATTATGAAATATGGTGCAAAAAAGAGATACTGTTTCAGTGAAAACTAAAACAAATTTTTCGAAAGTTTTGATAACGGCAAACTATTAGAATAAAGTTTTGCTGATAAGTGAGGTGTAGACGGGACAACTATGAAAGAGTGAGGAAATAGTATTAAAGTTGAGCCCTGGCCAGTGTTTCTTAGTGGTTAGAGCATTGGCATATATACTGAGGGCGCACGGGTTTGATTCCCGGTCAAGGGCATGTACCTGGGTTCACTCCCCATCCCTGGAGGGGGCATGTGCCAGAGGCAGCCAGTTGATGTGTCTTTCACATCGATGTTTCTATTTCTCTCTCCCTCCCTCCCTCCCCCCCTCTCTACCTCTCTACCTTTCTGCCACTCTCTTTCTGAAAAGCAATGGAAAAAAGTCCTCCGGTAAGGATTAACCAAAAAGGGTTTGAGAAGGATTGTTCACTCAGATTTTTTAATAGTTGTCACTAATTTCTTACTCCATTTTAAAGAAACGAATGTTGGACATTGTCGATGACAATGATGCATCACGCTTGTATTTCATGAACGAAATGTACACAAGTACAAAGCCTCTTTTAATAGTGCCTATATCAATAGATTGGCAAATTAATGCATATTCATTTTTTTAAAAATACAGGTTTTAAATGAAAATAAAAGGTTTTAGGTTCATATGCATATTTTTTAAGATTTCCAATTTAGCTGTAATTTTCTTTAAACTGCACTAAGGAGAACTTCTGTATTCTCTTCCCATATATGTTATACTGTATTAAATTAATAAGGTGTTTGACCAAGACAAATTTATTAATATTTTTGCCTTAAATTGCTGTGATAATATGTTACTCTCCATTGTGGATACACACACATACACAAATATAATAATTATTATTTTTAAAAACTATATATTTTTATTGATTTCAGAGAGTAAGTAAGAGAGAGAGAGAGTTGGGAACATCAGTGATGAGAGAGAATCATTGATTGACTGCCTCCTGTATGCCCCTACTAGGGACCAAGCCCGAAACCAAGGCATGTGCCCTTGACTAGAGTTGAACCCAGGACCCATTGATCCTCAGGCCAAAGCTCTATTCACTGAGCCAAACTGGTTAGGGCCAAATATAATTTATTTAATATTTAAACCTATTGAGTATATACTATATAATAAAAGGATAATATGCAAATTGACCCTAACAGCAGAATGACTGGTCACTATGACACACACTGACCACCAGGGGACAGACACTCAATGCAGGAGCTGCCCCTCCTGGTCAGTGTGCTCCCACAGGGGGAGCTCTGCTCAGCCACAAGCCAGGCTGACAGCTGCCAGTACAGCGGTGGTGGTGGGAGCCTCTCCTGTGTCCTCAGCAGCACTAAGGATGTCTGCCTGCAGTTTAGGCCTGCTCCCCACTGGCAAATGGACATCCCCAAGGGCTCCCGGGCTGCCAGAGGGATGTATGACTGCCATCTTAGGCCCAATTGCCTGGGAAGCTGGCATAAGCCAGCAGGTGGACATCCCCCGAGGGTTCCCAGACTGCAAGGGCACAGGCCAGGCTGAGGAACCTACCCGAGTGCACAAATTTTTGTGCACCGGGCCTCTAGTATTTAATATTTAACTTTAATATTTATTTGACTTATTAATACAGCAGTTGTTTTCTCCATAGGGCTTCACCTGGCACAATAGCTGCTCCCCGTATGGCTTCTGTAGGTGTTAGTTGGGCTGACAAGGTAAAGGCTCATCATTCAGGGTCTACTGCTTCTTCAGATGTAGCACCTGTGCAGTCTTGTCCATCAATGACAGTTCAGAAGACTTCCTGCAAAAATGGCAAGTGGCTTTCATGCATTTTTATGTTGTAGACAAGTGGACTGTGATGGGAATATTTGAAACTAGGGGCCCAGTGCACAAAAACTTGTGCATTCAGGGGGGTCCCTCAGCCTGGTCTACACCCTCTCCACTCAGGGAACCCTCGGTGCTGCTGGCTCCTAACTGCTCACCTGCCTGCTGGCCCCAGCGCCAAGGGGGCTCAGAGCCACTGGGGTACTGGACGCCCTCCAGGCATGTCTGGTGCTGCTCTGGTCCCCAGCGGCCATAGCGCCCAGGCAGTCTCAGAGCCACTGGGGTGCCAGGCACCATCTAGGCGGCCCCAGTGCCGAGGCGGGATCAGAGCCGCTGAGAGGGGGGGCGCCCTCCAGGCATGTCCCGGGTGCTGAGGTCCCAGTGGCCCCAGCGCCCAGGCGGGATCAGAGCCACTGGGGTTCCTGGCCCCCTTCAGGCCTGTCCCAGTGCCGCTTCTAACCTCCCCCTACCCGCCCAGTCCCTCTACCAGCGACTCACCTGCTGCTGTTTGCTCCTTGGCTGCCAGCCTCCATCTTGGCTGGGTTAATTTGCATATAGCCATTCTGATTGGCTTGTGGGCGTGGCTTAGGCATCCCAGAGAAACGGTTAATTTCAATATTATGCTTTTATTATATAGGATTGGAGCTAATAGCATTATAGAGTTATCTTTCACATCATTTATATCATGTTAATCTGCCCTACTTAAAGCTATAAAATAATCTTTTATGTATGAAAGCATATGGAAATCACTCTAGTTTCAGGTTTGTCAATTTCTTTGTCAATTCATTTATAATGTGGGTCCTTTATAACTCTTTTGACTTAAAGAAAAAAAGTCATTCCATTCTCTATACAGTATATGCTTTTAGGTTTCATGTCACTATTTCATTTTATTGGTATTTGAATATTACTTTGATACTAAAGTAATATTCTAGGTTTATCTTTGCTCATACATCTGTTTTCTTTTTTTGTTAATCCTAGGATATTTTTCCATTGCTTTTTAGAGAGACTAGAAGGGAGGGAAGGGAGGAAGGGCGGAAGGGAGGGGGGAGGAGAGAGAGAGGGTGAAAGAGGGAGAGAGAGAGGGAGGGAGAGGGGGAGAGAGAGGGAGGGAGAGGGGGAGAGAGAGGGAGGGAGAGGGGGAGAGAGAGAGAGAGAGAAACATCAATGTGAAGGAGATGCATTGATTGGTTGCCTCCTGCACGTACCCTTGACGACCAGGGCCAGGGATCATATCTACAACCAAGATAAGTGCCCTTGAATAGAACCAAAACAGGGACCCTTCAGCCTGTGGGCTGATGCTCTATCCACTGAGCCAAACCGGCTAGTGGATAGAGCATATTTTTTAAATTGATTTTAGAGAGAGGAAGGGAGAGGAAGAAAGAGAGAGAAACATCCATGACAAACATTGATTGGCTGCCTCCTGCATACCACCCACGGGGGGAGAGGGGGACAAATAAACTAAAAACTGACAAATGAGGGCGGAAATTTCAAAATATATACTAATACAGGGAGATTTTAACATAACTGTCCCAACAACTGATAATACAAGTAGAGAAAAATCAGGAAAGATATACACAGCCTGATTAATGACCTTGACATAATTACAATACCTAACAAAAAAAAGCTTATTCTTTCCCATTGTTTTTTCTTTTGATGTGTCACTCTGGAAACTTTCTCTGTTCTATATGATGAATCCATACTTTCTTAAATATATTCATAATGTTATTTTTAAAAATATATTTTATTGGTTTTTTACAGAGAGGAAGGGAGAGGAATAGAGAGTTAGAAACATTGATGAGAGAGAAACATTGATCAGCTGCCTCCTGCACACCCCCTACTGGGGATGTGGCTGAAGCCAAGGTACGTGCCCTTCACTGGAATCGAACCTGTGTCCGCAGGCCGATGCTCTGTCCCCTGAGCCCAACCAGTTAGGGCCATAATGTTATTTTTTTAAAGTCTCTGTCCAAAAAGTAAAATATCGAAACTACCTGTGTGTTTGTTACTTTAAAAGCATTTTTGTGGGGTTTTCTGTTACTCGATCGTGTTTTACAACAAAGCACATACTATTTAATTAAATGTTTAATGAAGTATATTAAAAATTATAGAGGTTCCTTCTAAAAATACTTTTCTTTTGGCAAGAAGATAAGAATACCAGCAGAACACCTTAATTCTGTCAAAGCTTGGTTTGAGGTTTTATTACAGTTGGTATGTTTTAGTTTTGTCTTTATTCTTTTTCGGGTATCAACTGAAAACCTGGGGTGTTTGCCAAGGCCACTACATTCCTGTTTTCCAACGTTTGTTTCCTGAACATTGTAGTTACTACGAGATCTCTCAGCTCATTAGCAACCCAGCTGCTGCTTTCTCTGGGGTGCCTTGGAGTCTTGGCCTGTATATGCAAAGCTTAGCAGTTGTCAGACTTCTTAAGGGAAGATTGAATGCAGACTTTGGCTCACGTCCTTGCAGTCAGGCCCTCTGCAGTCCAAGTTGCTTTAGGCTCATGGGACTCCAGGGTCTGTTGCAGCCAGACAAGACTGCTGGTTTCTGTGGGGCTCACTTCCCTGCACTGTGGATTCCAAATGTCTTCAGGGAAAATTTTGGGGTGAATGTGGATCTCATTTTGTTGTCCTTCCCTTTTTTCAGGGAATATAGTTCCTCAAATCTCGCCTATATTGCTTGCTTTCCAGTGGCATTAAACAGTTCATTTAGATATTTTGTCTAGCTTTTATAGGTGTGGTTGTAGGAAAGAAAAGGTTAATTTTGATATAGGTTACTTTGACATGGCTGTACAAGTTCCAAAATATTTCAGATGATTAAACTTATTCTGTTTCTTTTGAACATAGTGGAATTAAGTTAGAAACCAGTTACAGAAAGATAACCATACAATTTTCAAGTTTTTGGAATTTTAGAGTCTATTTCTGAATATTCCATAAGTCAGAGGAAATCAAAATGAAATTTAGAAAATGTAAATTGAATTAAAATGAACATTTAAAATCTTGTGGGGTTAGGTAAAGCTATGCTTTGAGGAAAATTTCTAGCCTCCATTACATCTGCACTAATAAAAGAGAAACATGCAAATTGCTGTCACTGCTACGCCCATCAGCCAATCAGGATGAGTATGCAAATTAACAAAGATGGTGGTTAATTAGCATATCCAGGTGTGGAGCAAAAACTGAAGATGACTGAAGATTGAAGACAACTGAAGACTGAGGAGGGTATGTTTCTCCGCTGCAGGAGAAGCCAAGCCTTGCTGCTGCAGCTGGAGCAGCCAGACCAAAGGCCTGGGTCCCGGGTGCTGGAGGAAAACCAGTGCCGGCAGCCAGGGGAAGGAAGGCCTATTGCATGAACCTTCGTGCTACGGGCCTCTAGTCTGTTAGAAAAGAAGAAAACTTAAATCACACTCTGGATTCTGGAAGTTGGGGAGGCAGCTTTCACATAGCCGTTGGGACAAGAACACCAGAACCAATTTGCCTGGACTTGCGGAGTCTTGAAAACTTACTAAGTATGTGACCTTGGGCAAATTACTGAACCTCTCTTTGTCTCAGTTTCCTTACTGATAAAATTAGGGGCCTGGTGCCCAAAAATTTGTGCACTTGGGAGGGTCCCTCAGCCCGGCCTGTGCCCTCTCACAGTCTGGGACCCCTTGGGGGATGTCCATCTGCTGGCATGCCTAGACAGCTTGGGTGAGGGGCTGATAGCTGTTTTCAGGCTGGCCAAGCCCTCCAGTGGGGACCCTCACCCCATGGGGGTGTGGCCAGCCTGGGTGAGGGGCTGAGGGCCATTTTCAGGCTGCCCACAGCCCCTTCAGGGTTCGAGTCCCTCCTGGGGTGCCTGGCCAGCCTAGGTGAGGAACTGAGGGCTGTTTGCAGTCTGGCCACAGCTCCCATTGACCCAAGGTCCCAGCAAGGCTGGCTGGAAGCAGATTTCTGTAGTTTATTTATCTTGTATAATTGAAACTTTGTTGCCTTGAGCAGAGGCCATAGCCAGCCTAGGAAGGCAGTTTCCTCCTGTTTGCTCTAGCTCCATGGCTGGTGGGCATGGCTTAGGTGTAACAGAGTGAGGGTTAATTTGCATATTACTCTTTTATTAGATTATATGGGATGATAGTACTCATAGGATGGTTGTGAAGATTAAAAGTGTTATTATATGTAAAGCCCTTAGAAGAGTGCGAGTACATAGTGTACCCCATCTCTAATAAATGGTTACTAATACTTCCTGACCATGTGACTGGCCTTCAGTCATTCTTAATCTGAGTCTCAGTTTTGTTATTTGTAAATTAGAGAGAATAAAGAAAATGTTTGTGGGGTAGGATTAATCCCTACCACACAGTGTAGTTAGAGGAATTAGAGACTGTGTACACAGTACACATTGTATAACAGTGTCATATTTGTATATGACTTATATTTAATGGGAATTAGATTGGAATTATTTTATAGATATTTTAAATTTTTAGTAATTATATAAAGAAATATTTATTATTTTCTTCCTTTAATTGCACAGAACGGAAAGATGCTGAAGGATGGGAGACTGTACAGAGAGGGAGGGCTGTTCGCTCACGATCAACAGCAGTGATGCCAAAAGTTTCAACACAAGCATTAAGGTCAAAGGATGACAGTGATAAAGAAAATGTATGTCTTTTACCGGATGAAAGCATACAGAAAGGTGAAGTTGGAGATGGACCTTCTAATGCCGTAGAAGCTCGGCCCAAAGACTCATTACATTCTTGTGACCATCCTCTTGCTGAAAGAACCCAGGTAGTACTCTCAGAAAATCCTTGTAGTGAATTTTTATAAGGGATGTGTGTCTCATTTTTCTCATGCATTTTAAACTTTTTAATCATGAAAAATTTCAAATCTGCAGAAAGGTTGCATGTATAGAACAATGAACCTCCCTATGTCCTTTATGTAGATTCATAGGTTAATGTTTTGCCATATTTTTTTCTATGTATATTTATGTCACACAAACATTGTATGCTAAACATTAGAATAATGTACATATATCATAACCATTCCCCTTCTACAACATGTCTCTCCAAAGAAAAAACTTTTTTTAAATACTTTCTTTTATTGATTTCAGAGAGGAAGGGAGAGGGAAAAAGAGATAGAAACATCAATGATGAGAGAGTCACCGGATCGGCTGCCTCCTGCATGCCTCCCAGTGGGGATTGAGCCAGCAACCCGGGCGTGTGCTCCTGATCGGAATTAAACCCTGACGCTTCAGTCCACAGGCTGATGCTCTATCCACTGAGCCCAACTGGCTAAGGCCAAAGAAAAAACTGTTACATAACCACATTATAATTATAAAATTGAGGGAATTTCACATTTATATATTATTACCTATTTTATAGCCAATATTCAAAAATTTCCAGCTGTCCCAATAATTTTTTAAAAATCCTCATCCAAGGATTTGTTTTTATTTATTTTAGAGGTTATAGGGAGAGAGAAAAACATCAACATGAGAGAGGAACATCGGTCAGCTGCCTCCCATATGCAGCCCAACTGGGAATTGAACCTGCAGCCTTTTGATGTATAGAACCACGCTCCAACCAATTGAGCCCTACTAGCCAGGACCCAATAATTTTGTTATTCTTTTTTTAGGGGGAGTGAAGGGATGATGGGAGAGAAGGAGGGAGGGGGGGGAGGGAGGGGGAGAGAGAGAGAGAGAGAGAGAGAGAGCGCGCCCTAACCGGTGTGGCTCAGTGGATAGAGCGTCAGCCTGCGGACTGAAGGGTCCCAGGTTCGATTCCAGTCAAGGACATGTACCTGGGTTGCAGGCACAACCCCAGTGGGGAGTGTGCAGGAGGCAGCTGATCGATGTTTCTAACTCTCTATTCCTCTCCCTTCCTCTCTGTAAAAAATCAGTAAAATATATTAAAAAAGAGAGAGAGAGAAAGAGAGAGAACATCAATGTGAGAAAGACACATCAATTGCTTTCCCCCCACAAGTGTACCAACCAAGGCCAGGGAACGAACCTGCAACCGAGGTACATGGTCTTGACGGAATCAAACCCATGACCCTTTGATCTGCAAGCCAATGCTCTAACCACTGGTAATGCTGGCCCGTCCCCAGTAATTTCTTGATACAGTTTTCCCCCTGGATCCAAGATCCAATCAATCACACATTGTATTTGGCTTTGTTTCTTTAATATCTTTCACCAAGAACAATTCTCAGCCTATATTTGTCTTTTATGACAATTTTTTTAAAGTATATTTTATTGATTTTTTATAGAGAGTAGAGGGAGAGTTAGAAACATCAGTCAGCTGCCTCCTGCACGCCTCCTTCCGGGGATATGCCCGCAACCAAGGTACATGCCCCCAACCGGAATCGAACCCAGGACCCCTCAGTCCACAGGCCGACGCTCTATCCACCGAGCCGAACCGGTTAGGGCTTTATGACAATTTTTTAAAGAATACATTGCAGTTCTTTTTTGTAGAGGCCTTTTACTTTATTTTATTTTTTAAAATTCTTTATTGTTAAAAATATTACGTAAGTCTCCTTTTTCCCCCTTTGACCTCTCCCTAGCTGTCCCCACCCCCCAGGACATGCCCTCTTACCCCCACCCTCCGAAACTGTGTCCATTGCTTATACTCATATGCATGCATACAAGTCCTTTGGTTGATCTCTTACCCCCTCACTCCCCACCTACCCTTGTAGGCAGTATCTTATGTTGTCTTTTAATCTCCCACCATATGGAGCAGTCCTACATACATAGAAAATAATCTGTAGATATTTGTTGATGTAACTTTAAGAAACTTTTTATCGTAGGTGAAATTGATGAAGAAATTACTTTTTATATCACTTAGCAAACATCTAGCTAGTGTTTTTGCTATTGTGCATTTTAACTATAAAATTTAGCAATATAAAAATTTTGCTGGTTTTGTGTAATGAATAGACATGATTTTGGAATTTTAGGAATAATCCACACATAAAACTTTTGAGTAATTAAACTGTTGTTAAAATATTTCAGTATGAAAGTTCACTGCTGATGGTGGATAAGCTAATCATAATATTTGTTTTCTCCACTGTCATTCAAAAAATGGAATTAGCGTATTTATATATTTTTTCAGCATTACTTTAGAGTCGGGCTTTCTTTTTGTCATATATATTATATTGATTTTTTAATAAACAAGGTTGACTGTATTATAAACATCAGTAATGCAAATATAAATATTGCCAAGAAGATTATAAACCATGGTGACTGATGTATAGAAAATGTTGATGGCAATATACACAATAGGATACAATTTAAATAATGCTTATGCTAAAATCAACACTTTGGGACCCTTTAAGTTCTGACCAATAGAATTTTTAAAGTAGTTTATAAGACTTGGCCAAGTTTAATATTTAGATAAATAATTAATCAAACTCAGAATTTTATGGCCACTGCAGTATTTATCTAATGCTTATTTAAGTAGTAATGTGAGTTTTAAATTCTAAATTTTAAATTTCACTTCTACGTGGAGCTCATTACTCTTGCATATAATTGGAAAACACAGCTGCTTTCTTTTTGTACTCTGAGGTGAAAATAAAGGCTTGTTTCTATTCCCTAGAATAGATAGGTTTTAAAAAATGAATATGTATTTGGCCTAATTCAATCGTTTTCACATTATGTTACTTATCTATAATAATAAAAACTTAATATACTAATTAGAACAGACAGCCAAATGACCTGCTGGACATCCTCTGGACAAGGCCATGGGGACTGAGGCAGAGGCAGTTAGGGGCAATCAGGCAGGCAGGTGAATGGTTAGGGGCCATCAGGCAGGCAGGCAGAGGGGTTGGGGTGATGAGGCAGCAAGCAGAGGTGGTTAGGGGTGATCAGGCTGGTAGGCAAGCAATTAGGGGCAATCAGGCAGGCAGGCAAGTGGTTAGGGGCAATCAGGCAGGCAGGTAGACATCTCTGAGGGATCCTGGATTGAGAGAGGGTGCAGGCCAGGCCAAATGACCTCCCTCCACACCCCCGTGTATGATATTCTTAAAGGGGAATGGGAGGATGTTGAAATCTAAAGAATATGAACTTCATACTGAAAGTGTGTGCTTACATGTACTGTACTATTTATGGTGTATTTCTCTTAGATCTGAGAATTGATATTATGTACTATGTTGGGGCTTCATGAAAGATGCTTAGAGGTTGTGTTAATGGTATCTAAAGAGAGCATGCTTCATATTTTTTAGTAAAATAACTTCCAAGTATATATTTTGGTGAAAAGTATCTTTATTTTATAATAGACAGTCTTCACATAAACCATGTAAATGCCGTTGGTTACTTGAATATAAGACAAAATATTATACTTGTGACTATATTTCTTTTGTGAGGCATATCTTAAAGTACTAATCAAGAACAGGCTACTAAAGTAAAATATAATTATGTGTTGCTTAACTTTTTAAAGCACTCAGTGCCCTATACATAGTTGGTATGCAAATAAAATTTATGACTAGTTGCTTAATGGTTCCTTTTTGTTTATACTTGAAACATACAAAAAAAGATGAGTTAGTTTTGCCAGCCACTTAACAACTGCTTCTAAAGTATAGTCGTTAATATTTCTTATTATCTTGGACTCATTCTGTAAATATATTTTGTTAGTTCACAGCGAGTACATTGGATGACATCAAGAACTCTGGCAGTAGTAGTATCTTACCAGACAGTTCTGTGCAAGGTTCTGAAATACCTGCTGTTCAAGGGGATACAGTGTGTGTTTCAATTAATAAGCAAGATGACTCACCTCCTTTGCATACAAATGAAGAGAGATTTTCAGCAGAGAAAGCAAGGATAGAAAGTGAAATGGACTCTTCAGATATTTCAAATGTGAGTGCTGCTAACTTGGTAAGAACAACTTATCAGAATTATGAGAGAATAAATTAAAGCAATAAACTATTATTGAGGCATAAACGCCAGTAATACATTGTATTATGTATTATTTTACACTTTACAAAGCCCATTTTTTACTAAACAGTCTGTATGATTTTATTTTAACATTTTAGTTTAATCAAACTTCTTGTTTTGTAGAGGAAGAAAATGAGAATGTGAGTTAAATAACTTGCTCAAAATCTTTCAGTTTGTATGTGTTTTTAGTCTAGCATTAGGAAACTTGAGTTGATAGCAAGCCTTGCGTGCCAATGCAGCTCTCTGATAAGTGGGAAATGGTGCATGCTGGGATGAGTTTTCACAGTTCCCTTCACAGTGCTTGGAGGTGGTGTTCAAGATGAAATCTATGTATCATTCCCATTGTAGATTCTTTAAAAATGCATTGATTTGTGATTATTTATAGGTTTATATTTTTGGATGAGTACTTCTGCTTATTTTTTCCTTTTCCCCATATTAGTATTAAAATACTAGATCTGAGGATGATCACAGAATAGGTGATGCTAGTTTTGTTTATAAAGTAACTTTCAGAAGAAATAAGCATATATATAAAATTGTTGAGAAAAATTGCTCAAATGTGCTTTTCTAAATGGCCACAATCCTATATAATAATCCTATATAATAAAAGGCTAATAAGCAAGTTGACCAAACAGCAAAGTGACCGGTCACTATGATGTACACTGACCACCAGGAGGCAGATGCTCAATGCAGGAGCTGCCCCCTAGTGGTCAGTGAGCTCCCATGGGCAGCACTGCTCAGGCAGAAGCTGGGCTCACAGCTGGCCAGCACAGTGGCCATGGTGGGAGCTTTTCCTGCCTACATGGCAGTAAGACATACCCCGAGGGCTCCCAGAGAGCAAGAGGGTGCAGGCTGGGCTGAGAGCCCCCCCACCAGTGCTAGAATTTCTTGTACTGGGCCTCTAGTACAATTTCTTTTAAAAAATTTGTGCCTTCAGGCTGTTTCCATTTACATCTGTTGGCCAAATCTTAAATGCATGGCTCCATCTAACCAACAGCCTAACTAGTCTGTCTGTCACCACTTTCAAATCTTCCTAGGTCACTGTCATTATAGTTATTAGTTCAAAGCACAGGTTTAATTAAATTACTTTCTTGTCTCATAATGGTCAGTGAGTCCCTATAATTTGCAGATTAAGTTCAAACCCTTTTACTTACTATGATACGAGTTTTCTCCATAATACTATTTCACCTTGACCACCCTCGTCTTTCCTACCCTTCTTTACTCCTCTCACCTGGCCATTTCGTGAATACACGTGAGCTTTCAGTTCTCCCTGACTTCTCTCATAACAGACCTTCCACCAGGATGATCTTCCTAAAAGCCCACCACCAACTTCTGAAACACATCGCAGACTTCCAAACCTATCCCCAATGACATTTCTTTTATCAACTCAGATTTCATCATTTCTATGAAAAATAACCTACCCATTCTTTGAACAGTCACCTTTTTATACTGCCTTACATTATAATAAATTGTAAATGTTCTTATTTATAACTATACTCATGTTGCAAATTACATGTTATTCACCTTTATAGTCCTAGGAATCCCAAGTCTCTGAATTTTTACCTAACAGCTGCATAATACATATTTATTAAATGGAATTGGTATGTGAGCACTGAATTTATTGAAGGAAAGAGAAAAACCTCAGGTCAGCTCTCTTTGGATAAAACCCTCATTTAAATGCTATATCAGCAACTAGTATTATCTAATATAATAAAAGAGTAATATGCAAATTGACCGTTATCCGAGACACCTAAGCCATGCCCACCAGCAAATCAGAGCAGCTATATGCAAATTAACCTAGCCAAGATGAAGGCCAGCAGCTATGGAGCTAGAGCAAACCAAAGGCTTCTGTTGCAACTGCCTACCTAGGCTGGCTGAGTCTCTGCTCACAGCCACACCCACCAGCCAATCAGAGTGGCTGTATGCAAATTAACCCAGCCAAGATGGAGGCTGGCAGGGCGGCTCTGCACTGGGAGCCTCCTCAGCCGGCATAGCTGTGCCAGGTGTGTCAGCTCAGTGGGGGGGGGGGGGGGGGGGGGGGGGGGGGGGGGGGGGGGGGGGGGGGGGGGTCCGGCCTGGGGCCTCCTCGGGGTGTCCAGGAGTGCCCGTCCCGGGTCCACTGCATGGCTCTGTCCCCCAGGGGCCTCCACCAGGAATGTGGGAGAGCGGGTCCTCCACGGGGCTTGCAGGAGCAGCCATTCTGGGTCTGCTGCCTGGCTCCACTCCCTGGGGGCCTCCTTGGGGCGTCCAGGAGCAGTTGTCCTGGGTCCACTGCCTGGCTCTGCCCGCTGGGGGCCTCCCCGGGGCATGTGGGAATGTGGGGGCCTCCTCGGGGACGTGCAGGAGCACCCATCCAGGGTCTGCTACCTTCATCCGCCTCCCAGGGGCCTCCACAGGGTGTGCGGGAGCGTCTGCTGCACAGTACGGAGCATCTGAAGCCAGTTCACTGCCGGGCTCCACCCCGGGTGTATTTGCTCAGCAGCAGGGCCACACCGAGGGATCCTGCACCAGTGTCTGCCCCTGGCTCGCCACCCAGCTCTGTGCCAGGTGTGTCCCCTCAGCATTTGGGCCCACCAGGCGTGTGCGATCGTGGGCCCTCTGGTGGGAAATGTCCAGGCCTGCACTCACCAGCCCTCCCACCCCCTAGTGCACAAACCCTGAAGGGGCTGTGGGCAGCCTGTAAATGGCCCTCAGTCCCTCACCCAGGCTGGCCAGGCATGCCAGCAGGTGGACATCCCCTCCTGAGGTGTCCCAGACTGCAAGAGGGCACAGGCCGGGCTGAGGGACCCCCCACCTCCTGAGTGCACAAATTTTTGTGCACCGGGCCCCTAGTTCATTACATAATTTTCTCTAAGTCTACATGTACTTGTTTGGAATTGTTTCGAGTGAATTGTGTTAACATATAAAGTTTAATATGGATTTGCATCAATTTGTAAGAACTGTTTTCAGTTCTAACAAGGAAGTGGCAGTTTTAAAACTTAGTCAAACACTTGCAAGGTCATTTCATTGTCACTTATGTTACTTTCTTTTTTTAACTCCCAGGCCTGTTCAGAAATAATAAAAGAAACTTTTAGTTTTGTTTGCTGCTATATTTCTTGTGACTAAGGTAGAAAAAAATAGTTTCAATATTGAATTGTCTCTGTGTTAAAATATTATAAGATCTATTTCATATTAATCTTTTGTCCATGTTGGCCAATTTCAGTAGCTCTTTATTAGGTTCAGGCAGGAAAATTATGGCTATCTAATTTGAAATAAACAATATATTTGCAATTTAAAAAGAACTTAGTACCTCATCATAACTGCAAGATGATGTCAGCGGATGATAATAGGCCAAATTATACTTCTGATAGAGAGAATAGCATTAGATACAAATGAAACCATATGGGTTGTTTAAGGGAGAAATAAGGTTGACAGTTACAAGAAAAACAAATACTTCGATTCCTTTAATAAAGAGTAAAGAATAATTTTTTAACGGGTTTTTTAGTGTGAATGGTTTCAAAGGTTGAACATCATTATAATATTACTAGTAGTAGATTTAATATATGGGGTAGAAATTGGTCATATTTATATTTTTTCTTTCCACAGATATACTAGAGGCCTGATGCATGAAATTCATGCACAGGGTGGCGGGGAGGGGGGCCGGGGGGCTCAGCCCAGCCTGCGTCCTCTCGCAGTCCGCGAGCCCTCGGGGAATGTGACAGCTAAAATTTCAGTTTTCATTGAAAATTTAAAAATTTCATTGGTAATTTAAAAAATTATGTATGCAGATATTTATTTGAAATTCACAGTGTGAAAATAGTAAAACTTTCATGTGGGTAATGGAATCATCACTTCATTCTTAAGGTCTCTCGTATGTAATGTCTTCTCAGGTTTTCAGAGACTAAACAGAAATGTATGTGTGGCAAGATACAGTTAAGGAAGTGGGCTCATGTGTGAACTTTTTGTGAAGTTGAATATTTCAGCTTTACTGTTTATATTTTTAAATTGCTATTAGTTGTAATGTCTGTGTGGGACATAACAGCAGTCAGCTTCTGTATTATTCTAGGTTTTATAGAGAAAAACTTTTATGATGTAAAGAAATAGACTCTCATCTAAACTCCCTTACCTCATTGTATTCCCAGGGAGAGTCTGATTGTATGGGGCAAGGGGTAGAGAGATGAGGTGGGGAGGAGGAGGGGAAGATTTCAAGGAGATAGTGGAGCCTGGGTTCTACTCCCAACCCATTCATTTTTGAGCTGGGACTCAAGCATTTGCATTTTTAAATGCCTTTATTGAGGTATAATTCATTTTCAGTAAACTTCACATATCTGAAATAAGAAACTGATAAAGTTTTATGTTTATAACTATGAAATCATCTCTACAGTCAGGATAATGAACATACTGATTGCCCTAAACGTGTCCACATTCCCCCCTTGTCATGCCCCCTTGCTGCCATTCCTTGTACCCCTTTCCAGGTCATCATTTTCCTGCTGTCACTATTTATTAATTGGTATTTTCAGAACTTTATGTGAGTGGAATAATGTAATCTTTGTGCAGCTTCTTTCACTCAATCATACTTGTTGCACATTTCATCCATGTAGTTGTGTATTAGTTCATTCTTTTTTATTGTCTTTAGGCCTATTCTGTTGTATGCATGTAACACATTGTATTTATTCATCCATTCATTTGATGACATTTTTGAGTTTTTCCCAGGTTCTCTGTTACAAAGGCGCCATGAAAATTTGTCTTTGTTTCACCATATATTTTCATTTCTTTTGGGAAAACAGTGAGGTCAGTTTTGTAGATAATATTGTCCAGGTCTCCTAGGTCTATGCCCGTTTTTGGTACTTGTTCTATCAGTCAACAAAGGGATATGGAAATACCTAAATACTGGAAGCCTGATGCACAAAATTCGTGCCCTTGGTGGGAGGTGTCTCTCAGCTTGGTCTGTGCTCTATCAAGGTCCAGGAGCCCTTGGGGGATGTTGAACTGACGGCTTAGGCCTGAGGGGAGTGTGCCTAAGCCTGCTGTTTGACACCACACTGACCACCAGGAGGCAGCTCCAGTGTTGAGCATCTGCTCCCTGGTGGTCAGTGCATGTCATAGCAACTGGTCATTCCACCATATGCATATTAGCTTTTTATTATATAGGATGGTTTTCCTTCATTTTTAAGATATCTGATCTACAACTTTTAGATTTTTGCATGCAAATGAAATTGACACTGTCATTAATAATAATACCTGTTATTTATACAACTTCACAGTTTCTCATACACAGCAGTCTGGTAAAGAAGGTAAGTCATGGATTATTGTACCATGTTATGAAACACAAAATGGGCTCTTGCTTTTAAGAACTTTCAAGTCACACTGCTAGCGAGTTGGTTGAGCCTGTACTGTACCCAAGGTTTTATAATTCTAGAACAATGCTATGTTCTGTATACTTTTGAGTGTGTGATTAGAATATAAAGAGTGAGATGATTACTGAACTTGCCAGTCAAGTAGTGACTTTTCATGCTGTTTGTTTTTAACTTTGTAGTCCATGGCAGAAGTTCTTGCTAAAAAGGAAGAGCTAGCAGATCGCCTAGAAAAGGCCAATGAAGAAGCCATTGCTAGTGCTATTGCTGAAGAGGAACAATTAACTAGAGAAATCGAAGCTGAAGAAAACAATGATATTAATATTGAGACTGACAACGACAGTGATTTTTCTGTGAGCCTTTAGACTTTTATAACTGTTCGAAAAAAGTATATTCAAAAATAAAATTCTTACAGACAAAAGGACCTAGAGTTTATCCAGTCCTGTGTAAAATGACTTTTAAAATTATCTTCAATAACTGTATTATCATTCTGTGTGATTAAGACAAACAATAAGTAATAGCAGTTCTTATTTTAGCACTATAACATTACTAAGAGTTTTTAATACAATGCATTTGACAGGTTAGAAGTTATTTTCTTTTTACAAATCAAGAAATTGAATCTCAGAAAGTAAGAACTTAGCATTACTCAGATTGTAATTGCGGAGATAGAAGAATCTAAGGTATTTACTGTTTTTATCCTAATGATATCCTAATGAAAAGTAAATGATATGCTTTTTCTCTGTCACTAAGTGCTCAGCATACTCAATTATGTTGATGAGAGGGATTTCCTTCTTTTTTTTAAATATACTTTTACTAGGGCCCAGTGCACAAAAATTTGTGCACTCAGGGGGGTTCCTCAGTCTGGCCTGTGCCCTCTCACAGTCTGGAACCCCTCAGGGGATGTCCACCTACTGGCGTGCCTGGCCAGCCTGTGTGAGGGTCAGATGGCTGTTTGTAGGCTGGCCAAGCCCCCCAGTGGGGACCCCCACCCCAAGGGGGTGTGGCCAGCCTGGGTGAGGGGATGAGGGCCGTTTTCAGGCTGCCCACAGTCCCTTCAGGGTTTGGGTCCCTACTGGGGTACCTGGCCAGCCTGGGTGAGGGACTGAGGGCCGTTTTCAGGCTGCCCACAGCTCCCATTGACCCAATGTCCCTGAAGGCTGGCTGGAATCAGGTTTCTGGGGTTTATTTTTTTTTCTATAATTGAAACTTTGTTACCTTGAGCAGAGGCCTAGGCAGGTTACGAAGCCTCCTGTTTGCTTCAGCTCTGTGGCTTCTATAATTGAAACACTGTTGCCATGAGCAGAGGCTGAGCCAGCCTAGGCAGGCAGTTGCAATGGAAGCCTCCTGTTTGCTTTAGCTCCATGGCTGCCAGCCTCCATCTTGGCTGGGCTAATTTGCATTCAGATGCTCTGATTGGCTGGGGGTATGGCTTGGCTGATGGGCATGGCTTAGGTGTCTTGGAGTGATGGTCAATTTGCATATCACTCTTTTATTAGATTAGATTGACTTCAGAGAGGAAAGGAGAGGGAAAAAGAGATAGAAAGAGTAATGATGAGAGAGAATCATTGGTCAACTGCCTCCTTAAGGCCCCTACTGGGGATCAAACCCACAAACCTGGCATGTGCCATGACTGGAATTGAACTATGACCTTCAGGTTCATAGGTTGATGCTTAACCACGCTGGAGGGGCCCAGTATGTTTCTTTTAAATTCATTTGTTTTGTCTCTGCTATTAAGACAAGTAGATTTGTCTTTCTCTTAAAATGTTTACACTATGGCATTTTTAACTTGGTTATTATTGTGACCATAAGAGGTATGGGCTTTATTCTAGTTTTGAGCTAGTTATTTAATGAAATGTACTAGCATAAGCTGGGAAAATTTCATATACAGTTTACTTTTTAAGGTTATAATTGTGTTCAAATATTTGTTTTTGAATTTTCCTTATTACATTTTAGGCCAGCATGGGCAGTGGAAGTGTATTTTTCTGTGGTATGTCTATGGACTGGAATGATGTCCTTGCGGATTATGAAGGTATTTTGTGTGTGTATGTGTTGTGTGTGTGTCTACAGGTAGAGGGGTTTAAAGTAAATGGTCTTATTACATGAACTTCTATGTAAAATAAAAAATTTGGAGTAAGAAAGCTGATGCCTTTTAAAGTCTGTTCTCAATTGTTAGTTTTATAGAACTATGTGCTTAAACAGTAACAGTGCTTTTCTTTTTAATGAACAGCTCGTGAATCTTGGCGCCAAAATACATCCTGGGGGGATATTGTAGAGGAGGAACCTGCAAGACCTCCAGGACATGGGATTCACATGCATGAGAAGCTTTCCTCCCCATCTCGTAGAAGGTCTGGCCTCAGAAAGTTCATTTAAAATACTTCACAGGAGGGAAACTGGCCACTCTCGACTGTTAGAGTTGTTGTATAACATTTTAAGGCACATGACTCAGGAGAGTTCAGATTCTTTGAAAAGTGACAGTGTGTTCTTGAAATGTTAGACGGAAATTATTTTTGTGTACTTTTTGTACTTATTTTTAGAACTTTAAAGACAAAAGAAAATATTTTTTGTTTTATCATGTAAACATTTGTGTTGCCTGTTTATTTGCTTGTATTAATAGAACAATTGCAGAATCTAAGAAGAAACATGAAGAAAAACAGATGAAAGCACAGCAGCTAAGGGAAAAGTTACGTGAAGAGAAAACATTAAAGCTTCAGAAATTGTTAGAAAGGGTGAGTTTTTAATATTTAGGAAATTATGATGGCCTTAAATTGATGGGCTTACTTTCAAATTGAACTTTTCTTGTGGTCTGAGAGAAGCTAAAAGAACTAGAAAACCAATGAAATATTCTAGGAAACAAAGTATTTATGTCTGTTGGATTACAGGTTACCTGTAAAAGGAATTTTTAATTCCTAAATTAGCTAGTAAATTCTTGTTTTGCAGCGTTGGCATGGATTATTTTTGCCATTTTCATTGCAAGGTTTCCTTGGACAGTCTTGTGCAAAGTGTAGAGGACTTGATAGGACAGTTTTGAACCTCATGTTGTAAAGTTTGAATACGTGGGACAGTAATGAGAATTATAGGCGATATTCTTAAGAGTATTTAGAGCAGTGTTACTTCTGATCAGTGTGGCATAGTGGAAGAAACATGGACCCTAGATGGCCAGCCAGTCCAAATCCTGGTTTTAGTACTTAAGATACGGTGCCTGGAGCAAGTGACTTTAATAATACTGGTTTCGGTTTCTTTATCTGTAAAATGAAGTTGTAATTATTAACCTGTTTTGATGATCAAATGTGGCAAGTATGTAAATCAGTAGCACACTTCTAGGATGATTGTTGACTGTTGCTCAGTTTGTTGTTACCTGCACGTGGCAGATGTAGGTGAGTACTATGTTAATTATGTGTTCTACTAGGGGCCCGGTGCACAAAAATTTGTGCACGGGGGGAGGGTGGGAGTCCCTTAGCCCAGCCTGCCCCCTCTCACAATCTGGAACCCCTCAGTGGATGTCCTATGATGGCCCCAGTCTGCCAGCCGCCTTTTGTGTGTGTGTGTGTGTGTGTGTGTGTGTGTGTGTCACCACTGGGGACCTGTCCCCAGCCGCATCTGAGGCTTGGAGCAGTCCTCCTGTGTGTGTCTACCTGCTGGGGGCCTGCCCCCAGGCTTGGAGCAGGCACCCCCTCTATGTTGATCTCTCAGACTCTTGCCCTCCCCTGCATGTTGTTCTCTTTTTTGAGCTGTGGCCAGGGCTGGGTGCTGCCTGCCTCCCAAGCTTGCCTATTGCCCATCTTCCTCCAGTCACCAGAAAGCAAGGAGAACCCCGCCTCGTGGTCAGGCCAGCCTTTTCCTGCTCCCTGATCCCCGGGAGGGACTTGGGGAGCCGCCAAGCAGGCCCCCAGTCCCCAAGAGCTTGCTTTCCCGCTCCCCAGTGCCCCCCAAAGAGCCCGGGGAGCCGCCAAGCGAACCGCTGACTCTTTCCCACTCAACAGTCCCCTGCTGCCTTCCTTTCCCACTCCCTGGTGCTGCCAAGGGGTCTGGGGAGCTGCCAAGCAGGACCCCGGCCCCTGCAGCCTTGCTTTCCTGCTCCCCGGTGCCCCGCAAAGGGCCTGGGCAGCCGCCAAGCAGGCCGCCAACCCTGCCGCCTCTTTCCCACTCACCAGTCCTGGGTCCTGCGCTGTTCCGCCCTGCAGCCACTCTGTGCATTCGGGAGGTCCCTCAGCCCGGCCTGTGCCCTGTCACAGTCTGGGACCCCTCGGGGGATGTCCACCTGCTGGCGTGCCTGACCAGGCTGGGTGAGGGGCTGATGGCTGTCTCCAGGCTGGCCAAGCCCCCCAGGAACGTCCCTCACCCCATTGGGTTGTGGCCAGCATGGGTGATGGGCTGATTGGCGCTTTCAGGCTTTCAGGCTGCCCACAGCTCCCATTGACCCAATGTCCCAGCAAGGCTGGCTGGACGCAGGTTACTGGGGTTTGTTTATCTTCTATAATTGATACACTGTTCCTTTAAGGCGAGGCCGCCTAGTACTCGTACTAAGGAAGCCTCCTCTCTGCTTCACCTCATGGCTTCTATAATGACACAATGTTACTCTTAAGCCTGCTCTTTCCTTCAGCTCCCGAGGATTCTATGACTGTTATTATGTTGCAAACGTGCGTTTTGCTAGAGCCAGTTTAAGCGGAGCGGAGCAGGCGCAGTTTCACTTTCACTCCTGCCGCAATGGAAGCTGCCATTTACTCAGGTCCGTGAGTGGCGGCCTCCATGTTGGCTGGGCTAATTTGCATACAGCCGCTCTGATTGGCTGGTAGGCGTGGCTTACCCTGTCTCGGAGAAACGGTTAATTTCAATATTATGCTTTTATTAGTTAAGATGTAATAAATGCAACAACAAATATATATCAACGAGTGAATCTAAGAATAAAGTGAATAAAAAAATCTGATGAACAGAATAAACTGGTGAATAGAATAGAATCAGAGGCATAGGAAGGGAGTGGACTGACAATTTTTGGGGGTTAAGGGTGTTGGGGGTGCGTGAAGAGAATGGACAATAATTGTACACCTATGGATGAGGACAGTGGGGGGGCAAGGACAGAGGGTGGGGTGGGAAATGGGAGGAGGGGAGCTATGGGGGAAAAAAGAGGAACAACTGTAATAATCTGAACAATAAAGATAAATTAAAAAATAAAAAAAAATAAAAAAAAAAAAGATGTAATGAATGCCCTCAAAACTCAACAGCCTACAACACACAGCCTCTGTGGGCATGGGAATGGGGGTGGCTTGACTAGCGACTTCTATTCAGTCTCTCACGAGATGTAGTCAAGCTGTCAGCTGGGGCAGCAGTCACTGGAGCTTACAGATCCACTTCCAGACTCCCTTGTGGTTATGGCTGGCTTCAGGTCCTCTTATCAGCTGGCTGTAGACCTCAGTTCCTCACTTTCTTCATGACATGGCTGCCAGCTTCCCCCAAGAAAGTATCAGAGAGAGAGAGAGTGAGAGAGCGAGCATGCGCACGCAAGAGCAAGTAAGCTGCTAGAATGGCAGTTGCACTATTTTTTCTAATCTTCTTCTCAATATCTACTCTATAAAAGCGAAATATTAAAATTAACCGTTTCTCCGAGACAGGGTAAGCCTCGCCCACCAGCCAATCAGAGCGGCTGTATGCAAATTAGCCCAGCCAACATGGCGGCCGCCACTCACGGACCTGAGTAAACAGCCCTTTCCATTGCGGCAGGAGCGAAAGTGAAGCTGCACTCGCTCCACTTAAACTGCCTCTAGCGAAACAGATTTGAAACAATATAATGATCATAGAATCCTCGGGAGCTGAAGGAAAGAGCAGCCTGGGCCTCACCAGTAAAAGTAACAATTGTTTCATTATAGACGCTGCGAGGTGAAGCAAAGAGGAGGCTTCAGTTAGAAGGCTGCCTTAAAGGAACAGTGTATCAATTATAGGAGATAACCCCAGGCCTTCAAGGAACAGTATCAATTATAGGAGAAAAAACTCCAGAAACCTGCGTCCAGCCAGCCTTGCTGGGACGTTGGGTCAATGGGAGCTGTGGGCAGCCTGAAAGCCCCTCACCCAGGCTGGTCAGGCACGCCAGCAGGTGGGACATCCCCCGAGGGGTCCCAGGCTGCAAGAGGGCACAGGCCGGGCTGAGGGACCTCCCGAGTGCACAGAGCGGCTGCAGGGCGGGACAGCGCAGGACCCAGGACCCGTGAGTGGGAAAGAGGCGGCAGGGTTGGAGGGCACCGCGAAGTGGGTAAGAGGCGGCAGGGGGTCGGCGGCCTGCTTGGTGGGCTTCCCAGGCCCTTTGCGGGGCATCGGGGAGCAGGTAGGAGGTGGCAGGGGGTCGGTGGCCTGCTTGGCAGCTGTCCAGGCCCTTGGAGGGGCATCGGGGAGCGGGAAAGAGGTGGCAGGGGGTTGGTGGCCT